>ML255713.1:636-27668 GCA_005239495.1 Nicotiana undulata
CATTTTCACCGCTTTTTGTCCAACTTTCAGTCCAATTCAACACCAACCTTCATAGCATCATTTCCCTGAAAATTGAGCAATTATACACTAACAACGACCTCAAATTATCATTTAACAATACAAAATCTAATGAGAAAAGGCTAAAATGAGTGGTAAAATCACCACTCATCAATGGCCCCTACACTGGTTCAGATTAACTAGTATTAATCCTAAAATAGCTCTTATGCATGACACAATTAGGAAGGAAACTTAGATTGATATTCACTTAACCCTAAACAGAATCAACAATCAAAGCAAAGAAAAGCAGAAATCCAATTTCAGTTCAATCAACACAAAACAATTCCAAATTTCCATCTAGATAGGAAAATTCGATCACAGTTCTAATCATGATAACATAATAACACTGTTTTAAATATTAGCTAGTTTCAAATCAATCATTTGATTCCAATCGCTATACTGGATGACACTGTTCTAGTCAAGATTAAACAAATTATCATTTTAGATTCTTCTTAGTCAATCTAGAGCAGGATAGTGATAGTCAAACAATGAGCGAGGATAGACGAAGAACACAGAAAGAGAGAAACGAAATTACTGAAACAAACTAAAAAAAAAGATTGACATGAGTTTTGGTCGTAAAAAATGAAGTCCAGAATCTTTTATCACAAGAATTCCTAAATTGAGTAATTAAGACTTAAATCATGAAATTATAATTAAACTATTGTACTGATTCAATACACGAGACATGAATACTCGCACTTGATCGATTCAATACTACAAATATGGGACAAAATGACAGACAACGAACAAATATGGATTCAGTAATGTTTCAATGTGCTAATGGCATGTAAAGGACAGTAAACAGATGATTTTAACGGCCATGATTATTGGTTAAACAAAACAGATAATCTAAACACAGAATAAGCTAACGACAATCGATGAAGACGGTAAGAAGCATGATTTTCGTTTGATATTCTAAGAGGCAGTAGAGAAAGGAGAGGAATACCTGAAGAAAAAACTAGGCCGGAAGAATTTGAAAGTCGTCGGATTTCGGCCGGACTCCGGTGAGGTTTGAAAAATGGCTCAAACCCACAAAAATCAATAGTCCTCGTTGAGAACTATCGATCCGTGTAGGTTGGAGCTATTAGAAGTCTTCGAGGCGGCCGGACATGGATTTTTGAATTTTCAGATTCTTAGATCTGAAATAGGGTGGTTTTGGTTGAGTTCTTGGTGAAACTAACAACGGGAAGAGGTTAAGGAGAAGACGGGGATCGTCTGGTGAAAAAATAGGGGTGATTGGAGAAACTCCGCCGCCGGAGGCGATTTTCGGCCGGCGGAGTTAGGGCGGTGGACGGCGGAGCCTGGCGGAGGCTGGGCATAAGAGAAAGACGGAGGGGATGAGGAAGGGGGGGGGGGGTTACACTTTGGAGTTTAATGAGGTAGGGNCCGTTGGATTGATTTCTATCAACGGCTGGGATGGTTTGTGGGGTGAAACGGTGTTGTTTGGGATAGTGTATGGGGTAGGCCGGGTGAGGGGTTGTTGGGCTGGGGTGTAGAGACCAAATTTGGGCCTGGGTTGTTTTGGCCCAGGTCCGATTTTCTTAAGTATTTTAAACTTAATTAAAATCCTTAATTTAATTAATACTAATTCTAATTAAACTAAAATGTAACAACTAATTTTGACCTCGCTTCATGGATTAATCAAAGATAAAATTATTAATTTTATATTCTTAATTAAATCCGTGATTTTATTGGATAAAAATGGTTAATTTTAGTAATTAGTTGTTAACAACTACATTACGTCAAATAACCATCATTCGTCTATTAGTTTAATTCGGTTAATTACAAATAAAGAATTCATAATTCTCTAGTAATAGTGATGCAATTTCAATAACTTTAAAAATGAGTTATAATCAATGCGAACGCGAACAATTCACAATTAATCACTAAAATTCAACCAAAATTCATGAAATCAAATAATTTATTGAGATTTTTATAGGATGATATGGCGAGCAAAAATCACGCGCTCACAGGAACAACCAAAAGTAACTAGCTTCCTACATGCATCTCACTTAGAAGCTGCTGTTCGGATTCTGCGATCCATCAAAACCTCACAGGGAAGAGGTTGATTCTTGTCTACGTCATCTTCTCTTCAGCTGTCTTGTTACTATTATACTTATTTCATTAAGGCAATAGATTATTCTGATTGGATTTCGAACATCGTCCCATGTCCAAGAGGGATGGACGTGTTCGCGTATGCATCTATTTTTGAAATCGTCTCATGTCCAAGAGGGATGGACGTGTTTGCGTATGCATTTATTTTTGAAATTTCAATAAAGCATAAGCGGAGCAAACTCACTAGGCGCTTCCGAAGAGAGCCTATGCATGTTTATTTATTCAGTTTAGTCGATTGTTCTTCTATGCACTAATTAGAGGCGCACTCAGGATTAAACTTGTTGAGTTCATCTTTGAACTTTAATGCTTTGTCTTTAAAATTATAGGTTTAGAATCTAATATTTATTGAAATTATGTGTTCTTTTTACCTATATATATTTGTACCCTGTGTAAATAATGCTAGGTCCGATGTGGTTACTCGATTTCCTAGGTCAATAAAGGTTGTCGAGCTGTTTACTCGTGTCTATCCCTTATTTGTCAACAATTGCTTGTTTGTCGACCTGGCGTCTCTTTTGAGACTTTCCTTGAGTTTCCTTAAGTTCATTTCTATTGACCATGTGCGGTACAGGTCCCATTCAGCTCATATATCAATAATAGATTCTTTTTGTTTTGGTTTTCTACCTGATATCTCCTATTCGCACTAAATTTTAATATTGAAACTATGTCTTTACCTTTACTAGCTAGGAAATACTAGGTAGGAATAGATTTGTTGACGTTGTTGCATTAAGATTTCAATAAATTCAAATTCATACGGCATGGCCTATTAAAGGAAAGCTTAAAGGTGCCGCATAGAAGGGAGTCTTAGCGTAACTTGTAAAGTTGTTGTCATGTAATCAGGAGGTCACGAGTTCAAGCTGTGGAAACAGCCTCTTACAGAAATACAGGATAAGGCTTCGTACAATAGACCTTTGTAGTCCGGCCTTTCCCTGAACCACGCATAGCGGAAGCTTAATGCACCGGGCTATCTTTTTAAAGACGCGCATAAGCTTAGGCCAACAATAGATAGCCTAAACAGAAAGCATGTTCCATTATATCTATATGATTTCAACGGGTTATTACACGCAGGGGTGGAGTTAGAGTGGCAAGAGAGGTTCATCTATGCCCTCCTTCACCGAAAAATTATATTGTGTATATAAAGTTAATTTATTTTATGTACATATATAAAATGTTGAATCCCCTTAGCTTCTTTGGGTGTATTACTAAATTTTCTTGGCGAAAATCCTGGTCTTCCACTGATTACACGATAATATGGGATTGGGATGTATTTCCTGATAATGCAATAATTTTCAAAATTCCTTCTATATAATGATCTTCCAAATCATGGTTTGTTCATGTCATCAACCTTGCAACATCTTAAGAAAATGAGCTCGTTGAATAAAAGACAAAGGAGAGAAAAAGGAGATATGGGAGATGGACTAATGTTTTCTGAATTTTATCCAAAAGTGCAAGAGGACTCCTGCTAGAAACCAAAGGAAATTAGTTTGATTTATCCAAAAGTGCAAGAGGACTCAAAAAGAAGCTCAAAGCTTAAAAAAAAACTTTAAAATATGGGAGAAAATATCAAAAGTTTATGAGAAAAAAAAAAGTTAATTGATGAAGAATAAGGACACACCAAGAGTGCGGAATAATGGACAAAGATATAGGTGTAAACTTTGAAATCAGGATTCAGCTCTCGGCAAAGATAAAAAAGAAATTAGATAATTTATTTTCTATCTGTCTGAATTTTAGTGGATAGAGTAACCTAATACTCAGTGACATAATTGGGGTGCAGGGCCACCACCAATTTTGAAAGTGATGGATTCAAAGAAATTTGTAAAGAAGTCGTTTCCTCCAAGCGCGGCTCCCAAGCCCATACCCAAAAAGTCTCGTATGTTGGATATACCTAAGTACAATGGGACCATCGATCCCACGAGCATGTCACCTCCTATACATGCACCATCAAAGGTAACAATTTGGAAGATGATGAGATCGAATATGTTTTATTGAAGAAGTTCAGAGAGACTCTATCGAAGGGGCCATGATTTGGTACCACAATTTACCGTCGAATTCCATTGACTCATTTGCTATGTTAGCGGATTCTTTCGTAAAGGCTCATGCCGGGGCCATAAAGGTAGACGAGGAAATCAGACCTTTTCAAAGTAAAACAGAAGGATAATGAGATGCTTAGGGAGTTCGTATCCCGATTTCAAATGGAACGCATGGAGTTGCCACCAGTCACAGATGATTGGATTGTTCAAGCCTTCACTCAGGGTTTGAATGAATGAAGTTCGATAGCATCACGTCAAGTGAAGCAAAATTTGATCGAATATCCGGCGGTAACCTAGGCCGATGTGCATAATCGGTACCGATCGAAGATCAGGGTCGAGGATAACCAATTAGGAACTCCTTCCGGTTCCGTATATCCGAACAGGTCCGTAGTTAGAAACTAGAGGGACGTCGATAGGGAGCCTCGGTTGAACAAAGACCGATATCAACAATACATCACAAATCGCATGAACGGCGGCCCGGGACGCGATACCGCCCGAAATGATCGAAGAAGTGGTCGAGGACAGAGTTCTCGGGGACTTATGAGCAAAAGTGATTTTGATAAGCATGCCTACCCCACATAGGCACCTCGATTTTTGGAATATAATTTTAATGTCGATGTATATCGGTATTGTATCTGCAATCAGAAGAATAAAAAATACCAGATGGCCGAGGCCCATACAGACTGATCCTTCCCAAAGAAACCCTAATCTGATGTGTAAGTATCACAACACACATGGCCACAGAACCGAGGACTGCCGACAACTAAAAGAGGAGGTAGCTCGTCTATTCAACGAGGGTCACCTTCGAGAATTCTTAAGTGATCGAGCCAAAAATCATTTCAGAGAAAGGGACAACAATAGAAAAAATGAACAGGAAGAGCTGCAAAATGTGATCCATATGATCGTCGGTGGGGTCGATATTCCACAAGTCCCCGTATTCAAATGCACTAAGGTATCAATTACGAGGAAAAACATACCCGAGATTATGTACCAGAAGGCACCGTGTTATTCAACGATGAGAAAGCAGAAGGAATTTCTCAATCTCACAACGACGCTCTAGTAATTTCTATCTTATTAAATAAAGTTCAATCTAAGTGTGTTTTAGTGGATCCAGGTAGCTCGGCAAATATCATCTGATCGAGGGTCATGGAGCAGATCGGCCTACAGGACCAAATCGTGCTCGTAGCTTGGATCCTGAACGATTTTAACATGGTCATCGAAACAACAAAATGAGAGATCTTTTTACCAGTAAACGTGGACGAAACTATTCAAAAAACCAAGTTCCACGTAATCAAGGGCGACATGAGGTACAACGCCCTACTCGGGAGGCCATGGATTCACAATATGAGGGCAGTCCCTTCGACTCTCCACCAAATGATGAAATTGCCGTTACTGGACGGGGTGAAAACAGTATACGGGGGAGCAGCATGCTGCAAAGGAAATATTTGCGGCCGATGAGGTTATACCGATATCGGCACTATCAACATCGAACGGATCGGATGTCAAAGGAAAGTAGGAAGCTAAATAGAAATCACAACCGCCAGCCTCGACTGAATCGGAGAAACATGAAATAGAGGAAGAAGAAGACGAAGATTATTGTACCCCTCAAACCTTCGTTGTTCCCGAAGATTTCGACGCCACCAAATCAACAGTCGAAGAGCTAGAACATGTTATATTGATCGAGTACCTGCTAGAGCGAAAGGTATACCTGGGAACGGGGTTAACCCCCAAACATAGGAAAAAACTCATGGATTATTTTTCTTGGTCCCACTTATACATGACAGGGATCCCACCAGAGATAACAACACATCGATTGAATCTGGACCCAAAGTTCAGGCCGGTTAAACAAAAGAGAAGGCCCCAATCTGAGGTTAAACACGCACTCATAAAGGACGAGGTAACTAAACTTCTTAATATAAGATTTATTCGGGAAGTAAAATATCCCGAATGGTTAGCTAATGTAGTCGTAGTCCCTAAAAAGGGAAACAAACTTAGGATGTGTGTAGATTATAAGGATTTGAACAAGGCATGCCCCAAAGATTCTTTTTCCTCTGCCTAACATCAATCGTATGATCGACACCACGGCTGGCCACGAAATCCTTAGTTTTCTCGATGCCTATTACGGGTACATTCAAATCCAAATGAACCCGGAAGACCAAGAAAAGACTTCATTCATCACTAAGTATGGAACATATTGCTATAACGAATGCCTTTTGGGCTAAAAAAAATGCAAGTGCTACCTACCAACGCCTAGTAAATAAAATGTTCGAAGAACAAATAGGTAAATCAATGGAAGTATATATTGATGATATGCTAGTTAAGTCCCTGTGCGCAGAGGACCATTTGACACATTTGCAGGAAACATTCAAGATACTGAGAAAATACAACATGAAGCTCAACCCCGAGAAATGTGCTTTCGGGGTCGGTTCGGGCAAGTTCCTTGGCTTCATGGTGTCAAATCGGGGATCGAGATCAACCCCGATAAAATCAAGGCTATCAAAGACATTACTGTCGTGGACAACGTTAAAGTTGTACAAAGGTTGACAGGGCAAATAACTGCCTTAGGTCGATTCATCTCGAGACTGTCAGATCGAAGCCATAGGTTCTTCTCACTACTCAAAAAGAAGAACGATTTCGCATGGATCCCGGAATGCCAACATGCGTTAGAAGAATTAAAATGATACCTCTCGAACCCACATTTGCTTCATACTTCAAAGGCAGATGAAAAGCTCTACTTATACTTGGCAGTCTCGGAGATCGCGGTAAGTGGTGTCCTAGTTAAGGAAGAGCAAGGTACGCAATTTCCTGTTTATTACGTAAGTCGAACTCTAGGAGAAGTAGAAACTAGATATCCTCACTTAGAAAAATTGGCACTTGCTCTAATAAGCGCCTCTAGGAAGCTAAACCAAAATTTCAATGTCACCCAATATGTGTATCAAACACTTAACCACTTCGTAATGTTTTACATAAGCCCGAACTGTCGGGCCGATTGGCCAGATGGGTCGTCGAACTCAGTGGGTACGGTATCAAATATCAACCCCGAACGTCCATCAAGTCTCAAATTTTGGCAGACTTTGTGGCCGACTTCACGCCAACCCTCGTACCTGAAGTTGAAAGGGAACTTTTGTTAAAATCGGGTACATCATCGGGGGTGTGGACCCTTTTTACATAAGGTGCTTTGAATGTGAAAGGGTTGGGGCTAGGCATCATTTTGAAGCCACCTACGGGAAACACTATTAGACAATCTATCAAAACTTCTAAGTTGACTAACAATGGGGCGGAGTACGAGGCCATAATTGCAAGTCTTGAACTAGTTAAAAGCTTGGGAGCAGAAGTTATCGAAGCCAAATGTGACTCCCTACTGGTGGTAAACCAAGTAAACAGAACCTTCGAGGTTCGAGAGGATAGAATGCAAAGGTATTTGGATAAGGTGCAGGTGACATTACATCATTTTAAAGAGTGGACTTTGCAGCATGTACCTCGAGAACAGAACAGTGAAGCCGATGCCCTGGCGAATCTTGGATCATCAGTCGAGGACGACGAAATTAGCTCGGGGACTGTCGTTCAACTCTCAAAGTCAATAATCGAAGAAGGTCACGCTGAGATAAATTCCACAAGCCTAACCTGGGATTGGAGGAATAAATATATTGAGTATTTGAAAAACAGAAAGCTCCCATCGGACCCTAAGGAATCGAGGGCTCTGCGAACAAAAAATGCTCGATTCACATTGGCTGAGGATGGAACATTTTACAGGAGGACGTTTGACGGACTGTTAGCAGTATGCTTGGGACCAAGGGATACCAATTATTTCCTATGAGAAGTT
Source organism: Nicotiana undulata (assembly GCA_005239495.1). Classification (NCBI taxonomy): domain Eukaryota; kingdom Viridiplantae; phylum Streptophyta; class Magnoliopsida; order Solanales; family Solanaceae; genus Nicotiana; species Nicotiana undulata. The sequence continues at coordinate 8,659 of ML255713.1, forward strand.
CACGAAGGTACTTGTATGAACCACTCCGGTGCCGAATCACAAGTTCACAAAATCATCAAAGTAGGGTACTATTGGGATATTACGGAGAAGGACACTAAAGAATTCGTTCGAAAATGTGATAAGTGTCAAAGGTATGCACCGATAATCCACCAGCCCGGAGAACAACTTCCTTCGGTCCTATCCCCATGGCCATTTATGAAATGGGGGATGGATATCGTCGGCCCTCTGCCATCGGCCCCAGGTAAAGATAAATTCATTTTGTTTATGGCTGACTATTTATCTAAATGGGTTGAAGCACAGGCCTACGAGAAAGTCAGAGAAAAAGAAGTGATAGACTTCATCTGGGATCACATCATATATCGATTCGGGATACCTGCCGAGATTGTATGCAAAAATGGAAAGCAATTCATCGGCAACAAGGTAACAAAATTTCTCGAAGACCACAAAATAAAAAGAATCTTATCGACACCATATCACCCAAGCAAAAATGGGTAGGCCGAATCGACAAACAAGACCATCATTCAGAATCTAAAGAAGAGATTCAACGACACCAAGGGAAAATGGAGATAAATCCTACCTGAAGTCCTTTGGGCTTATCGAACAACATTAAAGTCCGATACAGGGGAAACACCGTTCTTCTTAGTATATGGCTTTGAAGCTTTGATCCCGGTCGAAGTCGGGTAACCCAGCGCCATATTTTGATACACAGCGGAAGAATCAAATCACGAGACTATGAATACTAGCCTCGAACCATTAGATGAGAAATGAGAAGCAGCCCTCATTCGAATGGTCACGCAAAAACAACGCATCGAAGAGTATTATAATCGGAGGACCAACTTCGCCACTTCAGAATTGGGGACTTGGTCCTGAGAAAAGTCACCATCAACACTCGAGACCCTAATGGAAGAAAACTCTGCCCAAATTGGGAGGGACCCTATCAGGTCCTCGATATCGCTAGAAAGGGATCCTACAAGCTTGGCACGATAAATGACGAGCAACTACCAAACAATTGGAATATATCACTACTTAAACGATATTATTATTAAGGTATGTCCTTCTCCTTTTGAGATACATTTTACACTAACTTATTTTCAGGTGTTCGAGCGAAGGTATCGAAGTGCTCATCAAGCAGGAAAATATTAGGACCCTAAAGCATGTGTTGCACTCTTTTTCCCTTCGACCGGTTTTTATCCCAAATGGATTTTTCCGACAAGGTTTTTAACGAGGCAACCATTGTTCGTGTTGAATTAGAGTATCCGAGGTCTCTTTACAATCAACCTCGAATACTAGGGGGGGTCACCCTCAGATGTTATATTTTCAAGGAAAATACTTTGTGTCAAAGGGGTCTCGATTGGAAAACTTTGTAACGGGCCAAACAGTCGAATGAACCGTGTCCGTATAAATTAGTCGAGCCCTAATGGAAAAATAAGTATGCATGTATGAACTATTCAAAGAAGTACTTTTCCTTACCATATATCTTGTGCCTTAATGAAAATTTCTACTTTACAAGCTCCACACTTACAATTTCTTGTGAAAACTGGCTCAAGGGCCAAATATAACTACACCTCGAGCGATCAACCCCATACTCGGGGACTGCCGTAAAAAATCAACATGTTCGAACTATCTAACCGAAATCATAGGACCTCAAAGGGGCAACCCTCGATTTATAGGCCAAGTCAAACATTCTTGGGGACTAACACTTTGAACAAGTTTGAAGTGTTATTGGAAAAGTAAGCCCAAAAGGCATACCCAAAGGCTACGTCCAAACTAACGTTGCTCGAAGACGTCCGAATCCCGCAATAAAAACAGATCTTCGAATTCTTTGAAAACCGATTTAAAAAGGTTACCCTCGGCAAAATAATCAAAGGACTTCAATAATATCAGCCCCCGAAAAACCTTAAGAGGTATCGAATTATTTAAATACAAATTTATGCTAAGGCATAAAAAGTAAAGGGGTTTCGATCAATATTAAAACCCTAAAAAAAAACAATGGGTAGAAAATTCATGCTAAGGCATAACGAAATTTTTTGAAGTCTTTAAGCCGAAAAAGGGAGAAGCCATTCTTCTAACGCCGTATCATCTCGATCCAAAGATTCTAAGGGCCATTACATTCTAGAGTGCGAGAATATGTTCTCACTCAATTCGAACCTAAGGGTCCCACTACTTCGAGCTCGAGTAAAAACTCACTAGATTATGATTCGAGAATCCGTTCTCACTCAATACAAACCTAAGGGTTCTATTGCTTCAAATTCGAGTTTTACTTGAACTCGACTATGAAAGCAGTATTATTGTGACTTCGGGAAAATTGCCCAAAACCGAAGTCTTAAACATATTATTCAAGGCATAAAGCGTGCTAAAATTTTACAAGGCAAAAATTGAGCAGAAATTCAAAAGGGAAATATTTTTATATATATTTGGACGAGAATATTTACAAAGGACCAACAAGTGTCCTACACAAAAAAAAAATTACAAGGGCCCTTGCTATGCTCGGGAGTGACTCATTCCTCGGGGACAGCTTCCTCATCGGGCCCTTCTCCCGTTATCGGGTCCGCCCTTACTGCCTTCATCGTCATCGTCATTGTCATCTTTGGAAGAGGCCAATTGTCTGGCATCAGCTTCATGCATCTTCGCCTGAGCTATCTCTTTGGAAAGATCGAAGCCTTGGGCATGAATATCCTCGAGGGCCTCCCTTCGAGATTGGCACTTAGCCAGTTCAATATTCCATTGTGCTCGATCGGTGGTCTCCCTTAGCTGAGCTTGAGCAACCTCGGCATCAGCCAGGTATGTATCTACTGACTTGTCAGCCTGGGCCTTTGCCTTTTCGACCTCAGTTTGGGACTTAACGAGTTTGGCCTGGAGTTCCTCGATCTTCTTGGCCGGGACCGAGCACTTCTCCCTAGAAATCTGAAGTTGGACATCGGCCGATGACAGTTGAATCAAGGCAGCTTCTTTCTTCTCAGCAAAGCGGTCCATGCCCTATTTCCACCTATGGCAGTCATCTTTAACTTGATCGACCTCCTCCCGGAACAACTCAATCTTTTCAATTTTTTGCTGCAACTGAGACACCAAAACGTTAGATTCCACCCTCGGATTGAGCCCGTATTTTTTCAAAAGAACAGTTACCTGCTCATTTAGCTATGTTTCCTCCTTACGGGCCTTGGGGAAGTCAGCTTGGAGGTCCCTGAGCTCTTCATCCTTCTTCCCACAAAGGAGATTGAGAGCATTTCTCTCCTCCGAAAGCTTCTGGAGATTGGCCTCACGTTGGTTTAGGTTGTCCCGAGACTTGGAGAAAGCCTATATGAGAAAAAATGGAAGTTAGACAGAAGGAAGGAAAAGTAAAAGAAAATTACAATAACAAAATTAACACTTACTCGAGATAGAAGGCGTTGGGCCTCTTCGAAGACGGTAGACGCATCGTTGAGGTCAGAGGCATCATCGAACCCAGTAAAATAATCCCCAAAGGGATCCTCTTCACTGGGGACTCCGCCTATGTCGGGGGTCCTTATAGCCCGAGCTTCCCTTATGGTCTCCTCGGAGAAAGCCAGTAGAGAAGGCGAGTGACCTGCTTCTCTGTTTAGCTATGGGGGTTTCAGAACCAACCCCTCTAGTATGTTTTTTGGTAGAGTGATGATCTCGACCTCGGGTGATTCAGGGGCTTTCCCCGAATCTTTCTTCGGAACCTCCTCATCACGAGGCTGGGTCTCGACAACCGCCTCCGTCTTTGAAGGTTTGGTGGCCTCGACGGGTTTCCTTGCTCGAATCACCAGCACCGAGTCATCTCCCTCATTTTCCTCTTCTTCTTTTTTCAACTGTTGGACCGACTCTATGGTTAAAGGGATAACATTCCCCCTGCGTCTTCGAGCTGGAGCCTTTTTGGGTTTGGGGTCCTCGGACTCCGAGACCCTCTTCCTCTTGTTATCTTTCCCTGGCTTCAGAATCGGGACTTAGCCTCTTCCTCGCTGCTCGGAGGCCTCAAGACCGTGTCTTTGTTCAGGCCTGCACAAAAAGAAAATGAATAAGAAAAAGAAATGTGACTAACACCTCGGAAATAAGGGAGAAAAACTCACCATGATTCTTTGCCTCCCATTTGCCTTTTGCCAAGTCACGCCAACAACGCTCAACATAAGAGGAAGTTGAGGCCAACTTTCGAACCCAGTCCTCGAGATCAGTAACCGCTCGAGGCATCCAAGCAACCGATGCATAACAAAGGAGGATGTTAAGAGGAGCCAAATAATAGAAACACGGAAACTAACGAGTAAAGTGTTACTTACGTTTCGGGTTCCACCTCTCGGGGAATGGAATTTTTTCCTTTGGGATGAGGTCACATGTCCTTACCCAAAAAAACCAACTCATCCACCCTATTACTTGTCCTTGTCGATACTCGAGAACAACTCCTTGGTCGCTCGACGTTGCAGTTTGATCAACCCTCGAATAATTCAAGGGCGGTATAACCTGATGAGGTGGCCGAGGGTGAACGACAGCCCCTCGACTTTGCTAGAAAAGAATTAGAGCATGATCACGATGCGCCAGAAAAAAGGGTGAACTTGGACAAGGGTCACTTGGTACCTCTTACATAAATCAATGATAACTGGACCGAGGGGACCCATAGTGAAAATGGTAAGTGTAAACACTTAGAAACTCTTCCACGTGGGTGGTAATGCTTTCTTCAAGAGAAGGGATTTGTACAACTTTATCCCCCAGTTGTAGTTCCTTTTAACGTCCTCGAGATATCCCACTGTTATCGAGCATGCATATCTCGATACGTGCTCACATCGGCCAAGTACCGATGGAGGGTTATCGACTTTGAAGTCGGACTTTAGAACACAAGGGCCCCCAACATACTCACTAGGGAGTTGTTCTGCCGGTGTTTTATCACCGACCGACCGTGAAGAAGAAGATGAGGCTATTCCTTTTGTTGAACGGTTTTGGACATTTTCGCCATTGTACGAGTAGAAGAAAGAGGAAAGTTTTGAGTTCAGGTGGTTCGAATCTAGCGGAGATGGCTTAAAGAATGATGAAGGAGAGGAGGTTAAAAGAGTTGAAGACTTAGATGAAGATGAAACTAAAGGTTTGATTCAGCAAAAGAAGCCATATTTATAGATTTGTGGTGCCGGTTCGACACTAATGGCCGACCGCCCACTGACGCGCATTAATGGTTTGGGGAACTGTACCGACGGGACATTTCAGTCACCTTCATCGCTTACGTCACGAGGATGACATCACTGTCCACCGATGTCGTAGAAAAATCGAGGCTCAAATCGTTTCCTATCATTATATTCTAAGAAACGAGGGGACTATCTGTATATGGTAGAAATAGGGGTTACCCGATTTCACGTTTTGATCGAGATTGAGACGTTGCATCAAAGAGCTGAGACGTTGAGTCCAAAATCGAAGCCTCTCCCCATATCGAGGTCGATATCAATCGAGGCCAGAAGAGATAGACTTCGAGTAATATTGATACAACCTTGTAACGGAAAGAGCGAGATATCCGTGACTGATCGAGGATCATGACGTGAATCTTGGAATGGATCAAATCTATAGTGGTTAATCAGTTGTTTATACGATTTCCTACTGTAATTAGAATTATACCTTAGTTAGGATTCCTGTACTATATAAAGAGGAATTCCATTCATTTGTAACTATCATCACTCACTGAGAAAATATATACAATCGTTTCTTTTTTGCTCATTGCTCTACATACTTTTCATCAGAATTGCTCTATCTTTATCGTTCTAATGCTACTATCACCTCGAGAATACACTAATTTGAGGTCGAGGTTCAGATTATATACTGGTTTGATTTATTTTACTGTTTAATTCATTCATTTGTCTTCTCGTTTATTAATTGATATTGAGTGAAATCACATATTCTTAAAACCACAATACAAATTTAATTGCTATCTGAATTTCAGGGTAAACATATATAAATTATTAATTTATAATATAGGTAATTAAGAAGATCAAATTCCAACTTGTAAGCTTTAAATCCTCATTTCGTATATATTCCACCGAAGAAGAGAAAAAGCAAAGAAAAAAGGAGAATATGGGATAGGTACTTTGAACGAACTTCTCAGAAAATAAGGTGTCATGACACATCCCATATGTAAAACGGGTTACTTGCATTTGTTGTTGGGGATAAAATAACATACTACTATTATTTAATCACGAAGTGACTTTTAGGTCATTCTGTGGCCACAAAAGCTAAATAGGATTTTTTTTTTGTTGGTGGAAGTGATTGGCAAATATTAACAGAAGAAGAGATAAAAATGATAAAACTTTTGGGGTAATCCAAACGCCATAGTTCGGAGGCCCTATAATAATTTGAGAGATAAAAAGTGCAGTCTGGTGCATAAGGCACACTGTATTTGTCCAGGGTCGAGGAAGGGTCGTATTCAGAGGCGGACTTAGGTATAAACTTGAGGGGTCACCCGTCACAGAATCCCATAAACTTGGGCAGAGATCTTGTATATATATATGTGTATACCTTGAAAATGATTAATTTGATTCACCTAGCACCCTGACCACTAAAAGCCTTTAGGGAGGGAGCACTGGTTGAGCAGAATACTGATACTTCCGTCGCGTTAAAATCCTGGGTCCGCTTCTAGTAGTATATCCTATGGAGTATGATATAGACAACATATCCTAATGCAAGTGTTAGTAGCTACCTCTACGACTTGAACACGTGACCTATAAGTCACACAGAAACAATTTTAGTTTGAGAGACAAAGAAAAGATAATTAGATTTCAGTTTTCCCCTTGTTGTTTATACAATGTTTTGACTTCTAATATACTACTTATACTGTCTTTCAATAATATAATCTTAGCATAATTAATTGAACATTTTGTTTCCAATATTAAACTATATATACAGATATAAACGTTTTGACATAATTTATTTCAATTTTAATATAGATAAGAAACCATATATAAATACAACATAACTTATATTAATAAAAAATAGATATTAAGTTATTAACATTCAACGTTAATTCCTTACGGGATCGATTATATAAAATCTCATTAATCTTGTTCTCCATTAAAATTCAAATTTAAAAAACAAATTATTTTTAAAGTAAAATTTATTATTAAAAAAAAATCATGTACTATAATTCACCATATAATACTACCACATTATTATTCATACTTTATTTTTTCATGCATTATTATTCATACCTACAAAAAATAATTCACTCAATCAGGCACCTGGCGCGTGCTGCTACTCGCCGTAACTCCAGAACAAGAAATAAACGGCGCCGACTCAATGAACGTTATATTAATTTTTTTTTGAAACGAAATTATTAAAATTTCAAAATTCGAAAAATTATTCAAAATTTGAGCGAACATTACTCCGACACGTCAGCATCCACGTCAGCAAGTCCCTACATTTTCATATAAATACCGCCTTACCCCTTTAAAATTTTGTAGTCTTTTCATTCTCATCGAAGAGTCAAAGGAGCAGCTTCAACTCAGCTGCAGCCTTTGCAAAATTTCAACAATTAGGGTTTCAAAAATAATTTCTTCATCTTCTTCAGACTATCAAATCACAAAGAATTTTTGGTTAGTTGTGTTCAGATCGGTTTCGTTAAACTTCTGGTAAAGCGTTAACGGAAGATAAATATTAATTTTGCGGCGAAGTTTTATTTATTTATTTATTTGATCTGTTTATTTTAGCTATTTTTGGTGTTAAACTGCCCTCTGATTGTATTTCATTGTTTAAAGCTCGTTTTTTAGATCTGGGTTTCTGTTAATTTAGTGTTTGTTCAATAAATTTGAATTGAGTTTTGTGGTTGGAGTAAAAATTAGGTCTTTTTAATCGGATAAGTGCTTGGTTTTAGATGTGAGTTTTGATTGTTTTTAGGATTTATTCAGTAAATTGGATTTTTTTTGTATGTGAAGTCGAAATTAGGGCTTTTAAATTGGAATGGTGTTTGAGGTAAAATTAGGACCTTTTCCAATAGGATATGTGCTTGAATTCACTGTTTTGAGCTGAATCTTGTTAAAGATTTTAGCTTTGTTTACTTAATTGGAATTGGGTTTTGGTTTTGTTTCTAAATTGGGTTTTTTCTTTTAATTGGTGGATTGCTTGAGATCAATGTTCTGAGCTGAAGTTTGTTTGAGGATTATTGTCGTTTAAGTATTAATTATTAAAGTGAAACTGGATGTGTTTGAATTCAAAGTAGTGGTTTTAAATAGAAGAAGTGCATCAGCTAATGTTTCAAGCTGAAATCTGTTGCGAACTTGGGAGCAAGTTGGAGTTGGGAAGTGAGAAATGCTAATAGATTATTGATTATGTTTCTTCTGATCCGATCTTTGCTTATAGTCACTGGGTTTTAAGTTGATAAGGTAATTACACATGATATGATCGTTAATGATTGGTTCTGTTCTGTGAATGTCGGTTGGTATGGGTTGTTTCCTGGTGGATGAATCTTGTTGGTTTTGATTATATGTATGTTATCATCTGCGAAACTGTTGGTCGAGTAGTGAATTGGTATAGGAGATTTGCTTGACAACAGGAACTTGGAAACTTTAGATAAATTAAATTGGTATAGTAAATGTATTTGACACGAGTAACGTAACAACTTTTGAACTGTATATTCGGTGTTGTGGAAGAAGAGTTTAAATAGACTAGCATAGTCGGTGAGGATTCATATTGCCGACCCAACTTGTTTGGGATTGATGTGTTGTAGTTGTTGTTTTGAGGATGAAGAAATAAACTTCTGGTGTGCAAATAAATGATGTTCTCAAATGGATCAGTATCAATATGACAGATAAATATTGATTAAGAATTTTTTGTTGAGTTTTGAAGCCTCGGTATGCTGTGGACTTTTGGCTTTTGCTTATGGTGAGCCACATGTGAGGGTGGATGCTCCTTCCGTTTGGGCTGATGCTAGTGAAAACATGGGATATTGTTGTCTTCTTATTCAACAGATTACCTCACCCAAATGTCTTATGCCGAGGAGTTTGGTAATTGGTGGGAAACTGAACTTCTGTGTTGTTAGTTGCATGGCTGAGGGAATTAATATCTACTGATGGCTCTTGCAAGATAGATTGCTGTGAAAGACGTTATCATATATTTTATGTGCATCCTGAACCATACAATGTGAAATATTTGGTCAGGATATGTGAGTTGTCACCCGAATTAATGGCGCTATTCATGAATTGAGAGTGAAGATATCTCTATTGGGTGGTACAATATTGACGCATACTGCAGATGGGATTTTCCAACGAGCACAATTTTATTTGGATTAGATGCAGCATGGTTTTTCATGGTTCTGGATAAATTCAGGAGGAGATGAATTCATTTGGCTTAAAGAGTCTTTTCACCTTGACAGTACTTGCTACACTTATATGTTCTTTTCATGTTTTGCAAACATAATGGTAATGTGGAACATTAGTGTTGCTGAGATATTCAAGGATGTTGAATACTAAAGCTCTGTGGTCCAGCGGTTTTATGCTGCATTCCGCTCTTGTTTGATTTTATGGAACTTTTCACAAATACCTTTTTTGGGTATATGGTTTAGAGATGACGGTGTCGGATGGAGGATGCAAGTAGCATACATAGAGGATAAAATGAGAGTAGATATCTTGAAATGGTTGTTCATGTCCCCACAAAGACCTCCAAGCATTGGTTCATCGGTGCGACACAATGATAGTTGATGTACTAAAAGGGATTTTATATACCTAAAATCCCAGGAAGGATGGTTACACTAACATTCACTCCAGTAAATGCGCATTTGGCACAATACAATCAACTGATGGCAATACCTAATAGTTCAAATTGTGGTTTAGGTTTTCTTGTTATTCTTACATTAGATGTGCTTGCTAGGTATCTGTTGCCTGGTTAGAAATTGTATCTCAGCATCGGGGTAACTGTGAGAAACAGATATCTTAGAGAACACTCTAATTGTTTTAAAAGAAAAATTGTTTACTAGTATTGGAATGGGACGGACCCAAATAGAGAGGAGTTGATACATAGAATTCATGAGTTCCCATCTAATTTGGGATTTGAATCTATGTTGATTATTGACTGTTATATGATGTCACTTTTTTTAAAAGTTGGTTGTATTGTTTTAGGGGTATGGTTTAGTTCTGGCTTAGTTTATGCTTTTGTCATACTTCAATTTTCAGTCACCAACTGTTATATGTGTCGTTAATTCCTGATGTATTTTGGACTCTTTATTAATTCTTGGTTTATATAATGACCTTCCAATACACCCACAAATTCTATTAATCCTTTATTACACTCCATGAACTTGTAGCTTGCATACACTTGTTATTTTTTCTCTATCGTTTTTAGGAAGATTTTTCTTGGATTTTTATTTTCAGCATGGCTTACATTATCTTTTGTCCTTTGACAGTTGTTCTATATTCATATAGAAACTAAACATGCCTAAAGAGAGAAGAGACAGATCTGTTTCTTTTGATAGGAGTAGAGCTTCTCCTTACCCTTGTAGCTCGAGTCACTCAAAACAACCGTCATCCAAAAACCCTTTGGAAAACGACGAAAATGTGAAAGACTGGGAAGATGCCCGATGCCCAGTGTGTATGGAACATCCTCATAATGCTATTCTCCTTTTGTGCACTTCTCATGAGAAGGGCTGCCGTCCTTTTATGTGTGATACAAGCTATAGGCATTCAAATTGTTTTGACCAGTTCAAAAAGTCATTTGAAGTAGCTTCAGCAACAACAACACAGCAAGTGGAGATCCCAGCTTCAGCTTCTATCGCAGAATCTACCACAGTGATAACAGAAGCTCTGTCTGATCTGCCAGGTGAAAGAACTGAAGGTGGTTCTATATCCCTAGGTGCCTTGTCTTGCGAGAACCATGAAAAGAAAAAGATGCAATGCCCTCTCTGCCGTGGCCAGATAAATGACTGGATTGTCGTGGACTCTGCCCGGTTTTACATGAATGCAAAACTAAGAAGCTGCTCTAGCGAGACGTGCGAATTCAATGGCACATATACAGATCTGCGTAAGCACGCTAGGCAGGAGCATCCCCTTGTACGGCCTACAGAGACTGACCCAGAGAGGCAGCGTAATTGGAGGAGATTGGAGCGGCAGAGAGATTTAGGAGATTTACTCAGTACATTGCAGTCTTCTGTTGGAGAAGAGGGAAGTGAGAGCACCAGTATAACCTTCGATGAGGGTGGTTTGCTGACTGTTTTTCTTTTTGTTCGGATTCTCCAACCTAGGAGTAATTCTGGTAGTAGTAGCTGGTCAGGCTCCTCAAGGACTCGAGCTCAGGCAACTGGTAGGAGACGACCTTCAAGAAGACTTTGGGGTGAGACCTATGATGGGGAAACTGAATCTAGAGATGACGATAATGAACAGTCTGATGGAGGGTCAGGTCCCTGGAGGCGCCTTGGGAGATTGCGTCGACGACCAACACCAGAAAATTAGTTTGGCACAAACATGTGATTGCTTGCTGTTCCTCTATGTTTTTACCAACTGTAGGTACCAAGAACACATGCTACTATGGTTATAACTCATTTTTCTGCTTGTATACCTGTTTCAACAATTTGAAAGTGGTTTTTGGTGGTCACTTTCAGGTGTAGAAAATGGAGGAGGAAACCTCGTCTTCCGAACTTCGTCGCCCTGAAGGAACAGTTGTTTCTTGGATTAGAAGATTCGGGAGAGAGTCGAAATGGAAGAATTCTGTTTGGTTAATAGTATACATCTCTTTCTTGATGAATGTCATCTCAGCTTGTGTGTGCTTTACATCTTTATTTTTAACTGAATTGATAAAGTTGGAAAGCAATTGCTATTTATGCTTCTAAATCTTATCAATAAATCTCATGCTGCAATTATATAGTTGTGCTTGCATTTTTCAACTTTGAGCTGTAGCTTTAACCACAACAGTATGAATGAACACACTCTGATTTTAGCTCTTTGACAATAACAGCATGAACAATAGGAAAGACACACTTATTAGCTGTAAATTTAGGTCTATATCAACTCTAAAACTAGAGTTAATGTAGGGTATCTAGGGCCTGTAGAAAGAGTTAAAAGAGGATATATATACTTCCATTCATTCCCAGTACTGCAGTTCGGTGTACGAAGCATCTTGTGTTCATGCAGGGCCCGGGGAAGGAATGCATCTCAAAGGGTGTGATATAGGCATCCTACCTTGGTTGAGTTTATGGCTCGAACTCGTGACCCATATAGGTCAAGAGGGTTACAATTTTACCGTTGTTCCAAGGCATCCTTCCATTCATTGCCAATTCTTTGCGTAGGATAATATGGAACTAGTGGCGTAGCAACACTATGCCAAGAGTGTTCAAGCGAACACCTTATATAAGTTAAATATTACTTTATATGACTATATATTATATTTTCAACATCATTTGAGCGAAGTAATCTAGAGATTTTGGGTGTTTAAAGTGAGGTGTTATTCATGGGTTTAAATCTCTATCTGAACATTTTTATTTGATAATTTGTTTACCAAAATAAAATGAAGACCATCATATGTGGTCTATTTGACTCTTTTTTAATTTAAAAAAATTCTAATAAATAACTCTTATGAATTAAAATTTGTAAAAAAATAAACTACTAATCTTAAATGCTGCTTCTTAAATAAAATTTACAATTTAAAAGTCAATCTCGTTACATACTATGGACCTTTCGACTCCCAATTTTCTTTGGTTTTATGCTTACTTTTATTCGTAAAAATCTTTTTGTTTTGTTTTATGTTAGTTTTGATTTAAAAAATTATAATTCTATTACTATTTTAATTATTTAGCTAAATATTGTGTAATTTGATTTAAACACCTATTCATCAAAAAAAATTATCGACTTCTTCAAATTTGAATATCCTTGACGAGATTCGTAGGTACACCCTACTGTATGAAACTATTATCTGCTGAAAAGACCCCTTTTTTATGATCCCTTTCTATGTTTTTGATTGTCAATCGAGATATTGTAAAAATTTCTTCAAGACATAAAGAAAATAGAGAAACAAATTTAGAGGCCAAATACCTTTTTTCTTAACTTCATCTTTCTTTGACGTAAATTCAACCCAATTCAAAAATAACTATTTTATGGACCTTTAATTGAAAAATAGCCATATATTAAAAGTCATTGAAAAATAGCAAAATTTTGGAAATTTATGATAGTGTTATGGATTTTGAATTTTAAAAAGTGAAACTCCATGGTAATATCCGGTACAAAGGTGGATACATGGAGTTTTGCTTTTTTAAAGTTTGAAATCCATGAATCATGGTATTTTCACATCGAAAAGTGGCTACTTTTAAAAACGAATTTTTATACAAATAGCCGGTCATATCAATTGTTTATTTTTTCAAGTTATATACATAGATTATATATTAATCATATATAATTATACATATATAATACTAAATTATGCATATACGATATCTCCACGTGCTATTTTTAGTTTAAGTTATTGGGTGGACGGCTATTTGGGTTAATTCTTCTTTAAAAAACACTATCTACTTTTCGAAAAAAAAGAAGAAGAAAAAAACGGTTTGAAAAGTTGCTAGCCCATACAATTTTTTTAATTATTTTTGCACCACGTGACCCAAAAGTCCATGTGAATAGGCCCATACAACATCCAAAATCACCCCATTAGGAATGCGATTTTTACCTAGTTATACTATATTAGAAACTTATTTACCTATGTTCTCTATGTTTTGAAGTTTTTAATAAGTAGTTAGGTTTTTCTTACAAATTTTATATATTGCTTCTTAAAAGACTCTCACTACATTATTAGTGTCTTCAATTATGTCATTTTCTTTTTTCCCCTCTCCTCTTCTCTCTCCTTTTTTACATCAAAATCTGTTAATCTACGCCCATAATCTTCATCTTTTCTCTTTCCACCATTACTGACAACTTAATATTATTAAAAAATATTCTGAAATTTTATGATAATGGTATGATAACTGTATCATAATTGTATTTAAATTGTATCAGATACATCAATGCCTAAAATGTATCATGCCTGTATCACTACTATATCTAGCTTGTATCTGGTATATTAATACCCAAAATAATACATGATTCAATACTAATAAATTAATATACGATTATCATACTTGTGATACAAATTGTGAAATTCGTCACGAATGCACACTGCTCATAACAATATATAACGAATGTATAATTATGATACATTTATAATACAATTCCTGCAACAATTATGATACATATACAATTATAATACAATCGCGATACATTTCTGAAAAATTGTGACACAATTATGATCTTCATCTTCTTCAAGTTTCAATCACAACTCTACACTAAAATTTAATATAATCGTATTATAATTGTATTAGTATAGTAGTGAGTATTATTTTGGGTATTGGTGTATCATATACAAGTCACCTACAATAAAGATTTTAGAAAGAAAGATTTTGTCGTATTGTATCAATAAGAAATAGAGATTTTGGGTGATTAGTAAGAAAAAGAGAAATTGAATTTCAAAAGCTTTGGAAGAGGAAAAGAATCTGCAATTTTGGAGGATAACTTTGGGTAGGCAAGATTTTGGTAAGCGAGATTTCTTACTATGGATAAGAATAATTTTGGCTAACTGTTAAGAAAGATAAAAGATGATTTTGTAATCTTTTGGGAAAGGAAAGAATCTTAAATGTAGGAGGAATTCTTGGAAATGGGGGTTGAGTGTCAAGTAACCGATACGCTAGATTCAAGGGATCTTGAGTTTCATTTTTCTTATGATTTTGTATATAACTAGTAAATATAGATATACAAAGTAATTAATAAGTAACCTAAATAAAAATGATAAATCAATTTCTAATATAGTATAGCTAGGTAAAAAACCCCATAAGGAACACAATTTCTCAAATTAAAAATTGGGATGTGAGGTTAATCCAAGTGAATGAGAATATCATATAGGATACAAGCCATTTCGGTTGAATCATTTTAAAAACATGTTTATATTAAATTTAAATTAATTATCACTAATGTGCAAGACGTGAACCTTGATAGGAGGCAGCGGCGAAGCCAGGAATATTTTCAAGGGTGATCAAACTTAAAAGAACTAAAAAAGAATTTCCGATCTAAGGGTGTCCAATATATATTTTAAACATCTAAAATCAATATTTTATTTATATACACAGTGTAATTTTTGTAATATTTCGATGAAGGGTGGTCAGTTGACCACCCTTTGTAAAAGATGGCGCCCTTGATAGGAGGGTGTGGAGATCGAGAATTAGGGTACACTACTAAAAAAACTGAAAGTAGCTATAGAAATATTTTGTAGCTAAACTTCAAAATCCGTTGCTAATCTTATTTAGCGACGGATTAGCAACAAATTATTAGAAAATTTTGTGCGGATTGATGACGAACTTCGTAGCTAAATTCATTTTTTTTGTAGTGGTAGTAGCCTAATAAATAGTAGGGCATATTTCTTTTCCGAACCTATACTTCTTTTTCATGGTTGTAGTATTAGCGTTATCCTCGTGTTCCCTATTTTTATATTACTATTATTACATGATATTTCCTTTGCTTAAGTTATACGAGTATTTCTTTTTTGGATGTTGTTACTGTTTCTCTTTCCGTAGTTCTTTCATAATTGTTGTGATTTTGCTTTTATTGAGCTGAGGGTCTACCAGAAATGGCCTCTCTACACAAGGTATGAGTAAGATCTACATACATACTATTCTCCCCAGACCCACTTGTGGGAATACACCGAGTATATTATCGTCGTTGTTATTTGTTGTTGCACAAGTGCGTAAAATAACACTACGAAAAAAAATTGAAATTAACTACGAATTTCATCGCTAAGCTGTCGTTAAATCGCTGGGAGCTAACAGATTCTTTTGATAATTTGTTATTAATTCGTCGCTAACTATGATTAGCGATAAATTTTATTATTTAACTATTGAATTTATCCGTCGCTAATTCTTGTATATTTTTAATAGTGTAATATTCTTTACCTTAAAAGTCTTGAATCTACATCTACTATCTCCAAAAGACAACCAATATCCTATGCAATATCTTTAAAAACTATCACAAGATACTGACTTTATGGTCAACTTAATGCTAGAAAATAATTCAAGATTATTTTTCTCCTTAAAGCATATATTGTGTCGTCCATAAAACTAAAGCTCCACATTTTCAGCATAAATAAAAGATTGAAAATTTACAAAAATCAAACTTTATGATTTTTCTATAATAAACCACGTGCAGACCATTGGAGTTAGAATTATATTTTAGAAAATAAGATTACTAAGTGACAAAATATGACAAATAAATGTCTCAGACCCCATTAATTTGAAGCTGCCCATAATAATATGTCCCCAGACAAAGGCTAAAATGTTTGCAGAAGAAAGACACACAGTTCCTAAGTATAATACATCCATACATATCCCTTTTTCTTTTCTCTTTATCTCAAAAAATTAATCGGTAGAGGTATAATATATGTATAATTTATTTATAGTATATTTATAGCCATGTATAATCAGGTATAATTTATATATACCGGCTAGAAAAATAAACAGTGAATCAAATCGACTATTTTGCGTAAAAGTTCCTTATATATATTGACATTGTAAGCATTCATACAATAAGTGAATTTTTACATGTAATAGCAGGTTAGTTGCTATTTTTATTAGATTACCAATTAATAATTTATCAAGCAATTTACCTGTAATTACCTAATAAGTCAACTTTTACATCGTTGGTGCATAAAATTTAAACTCTTTTTTGTCTAACCATCCCAAACAGGAGTGGATGTAACCTTTCGGCTACGAGTTCAACTGATCAATCCATAACTTTCGATACGGAATTTGGATTTAGATATAAAAACTTGCTAAAATCTCGACAAGTATTATATTTGAAACTATAATTTTATCAGGACAATGAGTTCAATACTAAAATCTTAAAAACTGAACCCATTAAATTTAAATCATGTATCTACCCCTGATCCCAAATGGTCAATTTCTCCATTCCGGAAGACTTAAATACGAGTCCTTTGATTAAGGGCGAAGGGATCATATCTATACCTCTTCCACATAAATTAATGTATGCTTTTCTTTTGTCCAATTTTTGCATATCCAAAAAACTTACGAGTCGCTTGGTATGAGGTATAAGAAGGTATAGTGTCGGTATAAAAATTTAATATCATCTTAATACTTTGTTTGATTAGCAAACCTGGTATAAGTTATCCCGAGATTAAAATTAGTATCGGGATAACTTATACTATCTTCTTAATAATTATGTAATTGTCATTTTTAATACTACATACCAAATAGTCGATAAAAAATAATACCAGAATAACTAATCTCAGCATAACTTATTCCGGCATAAGCCGTATTCAAACAAAACAATCCTGGGTGAATTTTATTTGTTATATTACTATTTTTTCTTTTACTATAATTCTCTTTTTGGGATGTCAGCTATGCCATCTTTCAGTCTGTGCATTTTTTTCCATTTTATTGCATTGGTGGAACTCTGTATCAATACAGCCTTTTTTCTGATTTCTTATCCTCTTTCCATTCCTAGCTTTATCTTTCTGATTTTTAAACAAGATTCTTAAATTTCTGTTTTTATTTTTTAAAATTTATCCTCAATATCAAAACTAATAAAATTTGGGTCAAAGTACATTGTACATATATATGTGGAGAGACTTGAAAAATAAATATTATATTTGAATTCATAATTTAAATGATAGTGACATAGGCTCATTGATATGTTCTTAAAGGTCAAATCCATCAAATTTAAATTATGAATTTGACGTTGGACATTGATAAAATAGACAATTTCATACCACTCAAGGAGAAAATTGACTATCAAATATACAAATTAACTTTTCATACCAAACACTTCTCATATGACAAACACCCAAAGAAATAATTGAAAAAAAAGTGAACACTATAAAAGAATTGGATTTCGAATAGAATTTCAGTAATTTAGAAAATCAAATATCTCAATCGGCTGCATGCTATTATTCAACAAATTACAGACTGACGAAAATACAGTTCTAACATCAGATCATCTTAGATATTTACCGATATGTTCTCAGCTTCTTGAGATCACATCGTTTTGGACATTTACTAATATGTTCTCAACTTCTTGACATCAGATTGTCTTAGACATTTATTAATATGTTCTCAGCTTCTCGAGATCAGATCGTTTTGGTCATGTACTAAGTTTGTTCTCAGCTTCTTGTCATCAGATCATCTCGAATATTTACAGATTTTATTTTAATATGATATTTGAGTCAAATTAAAAGATTTGGTTGGTGTTGTGGGATTTATGGAAGGCAGGGGGAGAAGAATGTATGGGGCAAGTTATGGAGATTTTAGTTTCTCAATATATTTGCTACCTTTGTAAGATATAACATATATCTTTGTCTGCTAAAATGCTGCCTAAATTTGCAACCAAAAAGTGAAAATGATAAGATCATGCAGGGACAAAGGGGAATATGAAACAAAAGAATTAAATGAAATTTAGTTATGTGTTTATTTTTGAATAATAAGTACAAAAGAAAAACTTTTTGGCTTTTGAAAAAGTTCAATTAAATAATGAGTCAACAAATATTCTACAATCTTTCTTTATACATAATATATGATCTTGTTTATGAATACAAATATGTTTTGGTGTGACATTTACTATGTTAGTGTTAATTAACTAACATTGTTCCTTCAAAATTAAGATATTGTTATAGCAGATTATATCTTAGGTGGTGCAATGAAAAATGTCTAGTTCATCCTTTCTAATCTTATGAAATATACGGATCAATGAGTTAACCCCTAATTGTTATATACCATAGTTAACCCCTTTGAGCCTGTAATTCTGTTGTTTTGGCAATTACATTACAAGCTTTATTTAATTTTTGAATTGTCCATCTATTTGAACCTTGTCACCTCTTATAAGCACTTGAATTGTGATGAAATATGAAAAAGTTAAAGTATGGGGTGGTTGGTTTGACTTTTGAATGGAACTGATGAAATAAGGAGAAAGGTGCACTGTGTTGAAAAGTAATACTAAAAGCCACATCAATTAAAATATATATATATATATATATATATTTTT
>ML255713.1:27726-67755 GCA_005239495.1 Nicotiana undulata
ATATATATATATATATATATATATATATATATATATATATATATATATATATATATATATATATATAGAAGCATGAGGTATGACATATTGATGTAAATGTGGAATTGTGGTTTGACATAAGTATGGGCTTGAATGTTAAAAGATATGTATTAAAGTGTTTAGGGAGGTGTAATCACTATTATATCTAAATGTATCCTACCCGACTTGCAGCCTACATTACATCCAAATAAGTCCTAATTCATCCTAGACCAAATGACTATTAGTAGAGTAGTACACTAAGGGCAAGCTTATGGTGCGTTTTCTGTGGCACAAAAATGTTCATTTTTAGGGTGACTGAATCTTGTTTATTTGAAGTCCTCAGTGTGTGTGAATTGTATTGATTAGAAAATAAGTCTCTTTTGTGGTGAACAAGCACTTGATTCCTGAAAGGGAGGTAAGTCTGGACCTCTGACTTAGAGTAAGTAAGCCGGTTAGGGACATTACGCGGATAAAGAGAGTCCACTCTTGAGGTGTGGATGTTACGCTAATGTAGCTGACCATTGTGAAATATTCTTGGTATGATGAGTAGGAAAATTGCTTAATGAAGTTAGGCATGTAGAGTGTGGTTTTGTTGCTCGAGGACGAGCAATGGTTTAAGTGTGGGGTGTTGATAGTAGCCTATATTATGCAATGTAGACACTATTTATACTCTAATTTAACCGCACTTTATTGATGTTTAAATGCTAAAAGATAACAAAATACTCTAATTGAGAAATTTATGCTTTGCAGGAGCCACTCCGAGCTAGGAGGGAGATAAAGAGCGTTTTTGTGATGACTCAAGAGGTCATCCCATGTATTTTTAGCTAAATCTGTATTCTGAAGCCACGAAAGCCTCCTCCTATCTCACCTCAATTTGCGTGCACAGCCCAGACGTATAGCTGGGAAGTCGTTATGTGAAAAACTGATAAAAATAATAACTTTTGTGTTGAAAATTAAATAAAGTTGGTGTTGGTCAACATTTTTGGTAAATGGACTCGGACTCGTGATTTGACGGTCACGGAGGGTCCGTAAGAAAATATGGGACTTGGGCGTATGCCCGAAATCGAATTTCGAGGTCCCAAGTCCGAGAAATGAATTTTTAAAAGAAATTATTTTCTGAAAAATATAAGAAATTTTAAAAAATGAATTTATATGTGAAACCCGAGGTATCGGGCCCGTACTATGGTTCCGGATCCCGGTACAGGTCCAATATAATATATTTGTTATGTCTGTGAAGTTTGGTAAGAAACAGACTTCGTTTGACGTGATAATAAAAAAATTGAAGTTTAAAGAAGTTTTAAGAAATTTCATTGATTTTGGGATTTAATCTGATGTTTGTTATGTTATTTTGGTGATTTGATTACACGAATAAGTCCGTAAGATATTTTCGAGGTTGTGTGCATATTTGGTTTGAGGTTCCGAGGGCTCGGGTGAGTTTCAGGTACGTCCCGAGATGTTTTTAGGCTTAAAACATAGCTGTTGCAGGTCAGAGAAGTCAGATCTCTGAACCCACCACCGAGGTCCGCGATCCTTTTTGTGCTGACCGCGCTAAGGGCCTTCGCGGCCGCGGTCATTTTTGTGCTGGTCCGCGGTGAAGGAGTTGGACCACTAGTCCGACTTCGGAGGCCTATGATCTACAAGAAATTTTTAGATGATTCAAAACGAAAGTTGTAGCCCTTCGTGTCTAGTTTCCAGAAAGGTAAAGAAATCATAATTTGGACATCTATAGAGAAAGTTATGGACAAAATACTAAAACATGTCACTGCAATTATTTTTCCTTGCTTTCTTCACTTTTTTTTTGTTTTTACTTGTGCGGCCGCACTCCCTTTTTGTGCGGTCCGCGGTGGGCCTTGAGGGAGGAGGGAGGGGGTATATTTAAACGGAGTTTTCAGTTATTTTTCATTTTTCAAAACCCTAAAAACATAAGAGGCGATTTTCCAAACACTCTTTCTTCTCCAAAACATTAGTAAGTGATTTCTAACTCATTTTCTTTAATCCTTAACTTCTTTTTACAAGATTTCATCCTAGAATCTAGAGTTTTCATGGTGAAATTGGAAAATTTGGGTAAAACCTAAGAATATTGAAATTTGGGGATTTAGACCTTAAATTGAGGTCGGATTCCAAAACCATTTACATATCCGGGCTCGGGGGTGAATGTGTAATCGGGTTTTGGTCCAAATTTCGGGTTTGGACCGAGCGGGCCTGGGTTCGATTTTTGAATTTTTGGGAAAAACTTTAGAAAACTCATTTCCATGCATTAGAATTGATTCATTTAGCATTTATTGATATAATTAAGTAACTTGTGGCTAGATACGAACGAGTTGGTGGTGGAATCAAGAGGTAAAGCGGTAGTTGAGGCTTGAATTGTGTTCGTGGCATCGAGGTAAGTGTTTGGCCTAACCTTAGCTTGAGGGAATAGGTGTTGAGTCTTACTTGCTACGTGTTTATTCCATGTTCAACGTATAGGTGAGGTGCCGAGTACCTATCCGTCGTGTCAAGCATGCCCGTGAGTCGGTTTTTATGATATATGTGATTTTTATCGATATTCACTGTGATATGAAGTAAATTTCACTTTGGAAGTTGTTCAATTGATGGAAATTCTTGGTTGTAAATACTGTTGATTAATTGTTCGGTTGAGGATTATTTTGTTAAGTTATACACTTGAGCGAGATTGGTTATAGTTGTGTCCCTTGCTGGGACGGTATTATTTCTGTTGTTGTTCCCTTGCCGGGATGTTGTGACTTATGATTTATGTTAATGATTTTCCTTGCCAAATTTTTGTCCTTGATATTGTTTGGGTGAGGAAGAGTGTAAAGCACGAAGGTTGATGCCGTGTATTTATTTATTGTATTGTGAAGAAGAGTGTAAAGCACGAAGGGTGATACCGTGTATTTATTTATTGCATTGTGAGGAAGAGTGTAAAAGCCTGAAGGGTGGTGTCGTGCCATGATATGATATTAAAAGCACGAAAGAAAATACCGTGTCGATTTTATTTATTTATTGCTTTGGTGAGGATGAGAGTTAAAGCACGTAGGGTGATGCTGTGCACTTGTTTTGGTGAGAGTAAAAGTACTAAGGGTGATGTTGTGCACTTGTTTTGGTGAGGATGAGAGTAAAGCACGAAGGGTGATGTCGTGCATTTGTTTGTTCTATGTTGTTATTTCCTGTTGTTAATTTGATATTTAGACTGTTGCCTTGTTTTGTTATCCAGTAATTGTTTTTCCCTTTTTTCCCCATCATATTCTTCCCCATTTTGTGTACTTAACTGTTTACTTCCCGTCGTTATTTCTTTTATATATTATTAAACTGCACAGGTTGTATTATTTGTCGTGTCCTATCCTCGTCACTACTTCGCCGAGGTTAGGCTCGACACTTACTCAGTACATGGGGTCGGTTGTACTGATCCTACACTCTGTGCTCTTTTGCACAGATTCCAGTACCGGACCCTTTGGACACTAGCGCGAGGAGGCTTCCTTCAGTCCATCGGAGATAGTGAGGTAGACTTGCAGGCATCCGCAGGCCTTGGCGTCCCCTTCCCTATTCCATTTCATTTTTTATTTTTGTACTTCAGAAACATATATATTATTTCTTTCAGACTATTTTGTGTACTATTCTTAGACGGTCCGTGAGTTGTGACTCCAAGGATTCGGGTTGGCTAATTTAAGTATTTTGTTAAGTTCGTGGATTTAGCTATGTATTCCCTTATTCTGATGTTATTTTTAAAGCTTATATTTATGGAAAGTTGATTTTTACCTGTTATCATTTAATAGTAAAGATTTTTAATAAATATGATTAAATACGGTGGCTTGTCTAGCGGGTTCAACGTTAGACGCCATCACGGTCTCGATGGTGGAAATTTTGGGTCGTGACAAGTTGGTATTTGTGTGCCTGATGTTGATGGGATTCGTGAGATGATATTGCAGGAGGCCCATAGTTCCCGGTATTCCATTCATCCGGGCGTCGCAAAGATGTATCAGGATTTGAGGCAGAATTATTGGTGGCGGAGGATGAAGAAAGATATTGTGGCATATGTAGCTCGGTGCTTGAACTGTCAGCAGGTTAAGTACGAGCACCAGAGACCCGGTGGTTTGATGCAGCAGATTGAGCTTTCCGAGTGGAAGTGGGAGCGTATCACCATGGATTTCGTAGTTGGACTCCCACGGACTCAGAGGATGTTTGATGCGGTATGGGTCATTGTGGATAGACTGACCAAGTCAACACATTTCATTCCTATATCAGTTTTGTATTCTTCGGAGAAATCGGCAAAGATCTACATCAGAGAGATTGTTCGCTTGCATGGTGTGCCCGTGTCCATTATTTCTGACCGAGGTACTCAGTTTACCTCCCATTTCTGGAGAGTATTTCAGCGTGAGTTGGGCACACGGGTAGAGTTGAGCACATCGTTTCATCCTCAGACGGACGGACAATCTGAGCGTACTATTCATATCTCGGAGGATATGCTGCGGGCATGTGTCATTGACTTTGGAGGTTCATGGGACCAGTTTTTGCCTTTAGCTGAGTTTGCCTACAACAACAGCTATCAGTCGAGCATTCAGATGGCTCCTTATGAGGCGTTGTATGGTATGCGGTGCAGGTCGCCAGTTGGGTGGTTCGAGCCGGGAGAGGCTAGGTTGTTGGGTTCAGAGTTAGTTCAG
Source organism: Nicotiana undulata (assembly GCA_005239495.1). NCBI lineage: Eukaryota > Viridiplantae > Streptophyta > Magnoliopsida > Solanales > Solanaceae > Nicotiana > Nicotiana undulata. The sequence continues at coordinate 32,400 of ML255713.1, forward strand.
AATGCCTTGGATAAGGTGAAGATCATTCAGGATAGGCTTCGTACAGCTCAGTACAGATAGAAGAGTTATGCTGATCGCAGAGTTCGTGATTTGGCCTTTATGATAGGAGACCGGGTATTTCTTCGGGTGTCGCCCATGAAGGGCGTGATGATTTCGGAAAGAAGAGAAAGTTGAGCCCTAGGTACATTGGTCCCTTTGAGATTCTTGGTAAGGTAGGAGAGGTGGCCTACAGACTTGTTTTACCACCGAGTTTATCAGTCGTGCATCCGGTGTTTCATGTATCTATGATTCGGAAGTATATTGTCGATCCCTCTCATGTACTTGAATTTTGACCAATGAGGAGGAGCCAACAACCATATTAGCTCGGCATGTTCGTCAGTTGAGATCGAAGATGTGGAGAGGTCATCCGGTCGAGGAAGCTACTTGGGAGTCCGAGTCCAATATGCGGAGCCGATATCCCTATCTTTTCCCCGATTCAGGTACCTTTCTAGGTACGTTCGAGGACGAACGTTTGTTTTAGAGGTGGAGATTGTGATGACCCAAGAGGTCATCCCGTGTATTTTTAGCTAAATCTGTGTTTCGAGGTCACGAAAGCCTCCTCCTATCTCACCTCGATTTATGTGCGCAGCCCGGGCGTGTAGCCGGGAAGCCGTTATGTGAAGAACTTTTATTTCGAAGGTATATTTGAAAAGAAATTGTCTTGCAGAAAATGATATTTGGAAGTCATTAATTGGGAAGGTTTATTTGGAAATTACAATTTTCAAAGAAACTATGTTCTGAATATTTCTTTTTATTAAAGGTACATATATATACATTTAGAGAAAGTATGTTTCAAAGGAGGTCCTGCATCCACCAAGAACATTTCTTCCCTTAAGCGTAAAACTTCAGATTGTAAGGCGTTTCCACTACATAAGAAAAAACTGGAATTAGATCTTGGAAATGATCGACTCAAATAGGCCTTCCGAGTTCTACCCCCGCTACCACAAATATCACAGCCCATACACCGCTCGAGGGTACCTCCGCTCCCCAACTGAGCAAATATCTTCAAAGTTTTCAATATGAACTGCTGCTTAAAGGTTTCCACCAGTTTATTGATTTTAGTGGCTAAGGCCTGATGTGAACAAACTGGCGCAGAGTCGAGTTACTAGTGTTTTCTATGTGTTGTGATTTTCTTCCTGTCACGACCCCAAATCCTAACCGGCCGTGATGGCGCCTATCGTGGAACTAGGCTAGCCAGCACTCAAAATTTTCACATTTTTCTTTTCAAATATCTCAATTTATTTTCAACGATTCATAATACGCATATAAATTTCAAAATCTTTAAACAAAACAATTAAGCGAACAATCTACAACCGTCCCCAAGACCCGGAGTCAACATGTCATGAGCATATATGAAATAAACTAACTCTGCTATTGTCATAGAAAAAGTCTAGGAATAATATATTAATACTAAATAAGGAAGGGAAATGGAGAAGCTGCGGATGCTGGACAGCTACCTCAATATCCCGTAAGCTGCGGATAACGAACTCGGATGACTACTGCTCCGAATCAATACCTGGATCTGCACACAGAGGTGCATGGAGTAATGATGAGTACGCCAACTCGGTAGTAATGAAAATAAATCACACTCTAAGAAATAAGAAACACACAACACAGATACACCAATTCACAAAAACAGTAAATCACCAAGTCACCATAAGTATTCATCAAATACATAAGTTCAAAAACCAATTTCCAGAAATCCTTTGAAACAAGTATAATTTCAATATATCTCAGTAAAACTCTCAGTAAAAATCAGTTTGAAAACGAAGTGAATCATAGTTCAAAACTCAGTAAAATCATCGTAAATCTACCCCTCGGGCCAAAATTATTTCTCATAAAAATCTCAGTATCAGCCCATCAGGCAACCTCACAGTCACTAAATATTAGCCCATCAGGCAACCTCACAGTCACTCAGTATCAGCCCATTAGGAAACCTCACAGTCACTCAATATTAGCCCATCAAACAACCTCACAATCACTCAATATCAGCCCCGCATGCAATATCACTCATTAGGTACCTGCGCTCACTGGAGGTGTGTACAGACTCCAAAGGGGCTCCTACAGCCCAAGCGCTATAACAAGCCACATCATGGCATAAATCACTCATAATATAGGCACGCAGCCTCACTCATATCATAACATCCTCACAATATAGGCCCGCAACCTCACTTACTCAGACACTCTCAACTTGCCCTTCATGCCATAAATATACCGGGTTCTCGACCCAAAAACTATGTTTCAATTTCAAGAAACAGTATAAAAAATACACTGAGTGTCAAAATAATATCAAGAAAAGACTGAGTGAAAATCATAACATATCAAGTGAGGAAAATAGTAAAAACAGCCCCCAAGGGGTAAACAGATCTGCACAAGGCCCCAAACATGGCTTACAGCCCAAATCATATCAAAATATATATCAATACTATTAAGCATAGGCTTAAAAATCGGTTTCGCAACTCAATAGTTGCCTAAATAGGGAATATATTTCCAAAGTTCCAATCTTTGCATGCCAAAACTCGTGAAAGGGTGCAGAGTCCGGGGTTTCATACCCTCAGGACAGGATTTAAAGACATTACTTACCTCAAACTAGCCCGAAAAGCTACTCTGCAACCCGCTTGCCTCTCGAATCAACTCCCGAGTGCTCCAAATCTACCAAGTTCAGATTTTTATCATCAAATTATGCTTAAGGAATGAATCTCAATTGAAAAATACCAATTTTAGCTCAAAACCCAAAATTTGCTAAAACCCGACCCCCGAGCCCGCGTCTCGGAACTCAGAAATTTTTATACCAAAATGTTCTTCGTCATCTCACGAGTCAGTACATATAAAGACGCGAAAATCAGAGTTCGTTTGACCCCTCAAATCGACCCTTAAAGGTCTCATAATCTCAAGCCCTAACTCCCCTTTTTCTATTGATTCTCATGAATTAAACACTAAGATTATGTTCCTTAATCACCTATAATCAAGTTTTAAGGTCCAAAATACTTCCCTCTAGGATGAATACTAATTTCCCCTCTCCAAAATCGCCTCCAAGCTTTTTTCCCGTTAAAAAATGGTGTTAAAAAGTCTAATGGTCGCGGAGGGTTTAATTTTACATTGCCCAGGTATACACACTGTGCAATCGCGGCTATAGCTGTGCGTTCGCAGTGAACAAAATTACCAGCCCTTATTTAACCCTATGTGATCGCGGCCTCCTCTATGCGATTGCATAGAACAAATTTTCCAACAGCCTTCTCCAACTCTTCCGGATAGCCTCTAGTATAATGCTCATAACGTTTTGTACAAAACTCCAAATTACAATTGGCATAACTTTATGAAAACTAGACATCAAGATCTACAACTTTCATGTTTGTATCATCTTCAAATTCCCTATAGATTGTGAGTTATAAGCTTCCAAATTCGGGACAGTGCAGCAGAAATTTTACTCTGTGCGATCGCGGGAAGCCTTGTGCGATCGCATAGCACAACAAGATTTTTCCATATTTTCTCTGTGCTAACGCATCCAGATCAATGCTATTGCACTTTACACCCCTGAAGTCAAAAAGCAGCAACTAGAAATGGCCTAGAAATGGTCTGAAACCACCCGAAACTCACCTGAGACTGGAGGACTACCGTTTGATTGACCCCGGAAGTAAAGAATGACGGTTCGACGAGCTCTTACTCGCCCCTGGTGGACCTGTATACTCTTGTCATGTTGGGTATAAAGGACACGGGGAGCTGCCTTGGGTATCTTCGAGGACTACTGAATCTGTCTCCAACTAATTTCATTTTAGTTTCGTTGCGGGCCAGAGCTCATTTTGATTCTGTTTTATCTCAGTCAAACTCTTTTTGCTAAATAGAAGCACATTTAACGCTTCAGCGCCGAGCTCCGTGCGTGAGCAGCGACTAAGCAACATCCAATCTTTATTAACACTTTGTACCCTTGAAGGCCCCTCCTCTACGGAAGGGTACAGAGACGAGGCCTTTGAGCTATCTCTTCTTTGACAAATAGGACTTTGCTTAGATGGTTTGGCACGCTTAGCTTTCGATCGAGAAAGACGGGAATTTGTGAAAGCGGGCTTATTGCCCATGTCTTACCTATAAAAAAAAGGCAGGAACTTATTAGCACATATGACTTGCTTGCATACCTTATGACAATTCTAGTTGCAGTAATGTTGATTATTTATTCGGCGTTAAAGACATTTGGAATTTCATCTCTGATGACACTTTTTTAGTTAGTGATAGGAATGGAGACAGTTATTCCATCTATTTTGATATTGAAAATCATATTTTTGAGATTGACAATGATCATTCTTTTCTGAGTGAACTAGAAAGTTCTTTTTATAGTTATCGAAACTCGAATTTCTCGAGACCTCAACCAAAACATACCAACACATACCATAACATCACACAAACTTAGTCGAGCCTTCGAATCACCAAAAAAATGCAAAAATACTAAAATCACATCGAATTCAAGCCTATGAACTTTCAAATTTCTAAATTCCACCAACGATGCCCAAACTATCCAAAACAGATCCGATTGACCTGCAATTTTGCACACATATCCAAAATGACATTACGAACCTGTTCCAACTACCATAATTTCATTCCGACCCCGATAGCCTATTTTTCACTACCAACCGGAAATCGCCAAAAACTAACTTTTACCAATTCAAGCCTAATTCTACGCTGGACATCACAAAAATATTCCGAACACGCTCCTAAGTCCCAAATCACCTAACAAAGCTATCCGAGCCATAAAATCAGCATTCTGAGGTCGTTTACCAATAAGTCAACTCTCAGTTGACTTTTCCAACTTTAAGGCTATTTTTAAAGACTAAGTGACTAATTTCTCATTATAACCATTCCAATTTCAAGCCTACCAACTCTAACACATCAATAACAGTATAACCAACCTATGACAAGTCAATAACAATAATTATAATACAAATTCTACGGAACGACCGGCCGAGTCGTTACACTTCCGTTTTGGCTTGTTTTGTTGTCCATCTTTCCGTGTATTTTTATACTGTTCCGTTGGTTAATTTATGTAATTTCCTTCCGCGTTATATTTTTATTTGTTGTAAATTACTCCGTGAATTCTTAGATAGATGTAGTGTTCGGTTTTTCTATATTCATGTCAGTTTATTTTGTTAGACCATTGGTGTCTTGACTAGTCCTGGTCACTACTCCACCGAGGTTAGTCTTGATACTTACTAGACACCACTGTGGTGTGCTCATACTACACTTCTGCACATTTTTGTGTGCAGATACAGGTATTTACATTGTTAGTAGCTGAGTGGATCATTGCCGAGGAGACTCAAGGTAACCTGTTGCTGCGTTCGCAGGCTTCAGAGTCACCTTCTTACCAAGAAGTACTACTATTGGTCTATGTTTTGGTACAATTATTTATTAATTGAAATGTAGGTTGACTTTGGTTTTGACTCGTCCTAAGATCATGGAAATAATTCGCCTAGATTAATTAGAACGTGTTATCCAATATTTTTGATAGATTCGGAGCCTTTGGAGACCGAGTCGAGGGACGATGACATCCATGAGTAAAAATTTACATTGTTAAGGTAAGTAAAAGTTTTAACTCTGGCTTTGAGGGTATAAACCCGGAGAATTTGATATTGTGTGACTATTCGGAGGTGATACCCACGCTAGGTGACGAGCTTGTGAGTGTGTCCCCGAGGGATTGAGACTTGGTCCGTCCCGTGAGGCCTCATGGCCATCATCTGTGTTTACGTAGTTACTTGTTGTCGAACTTGTTTGCCTTTATGTTAGAGATCATGCTTAGGATTTATTCATGCTCACATTATTTGTACTCAGTCATAGAAATTATTGTACATGTTTACCTCAGTTTCTGTAATGTGCTAATATGTTGTGATACTTGATGTGGGTTGTGTTCTCTTATTTGTTGATGATGGTGAGGCTAGTGAGGTACGTGATTGAGTGAGGCCGAGGGCCTGGTGGTGAGGATATTAATACCATAGCGCGTGAGTTGTCCGCGTAGCACGTGAGTTGGCTGTGCGGATCCAGGTATGATAGGATGACACGTGAGTTGTCCGTGCTTAACGCTTGGGCTTTTGGAGCCCTTTCGGAGTCTGTACACACCCCAGTGAGCGTAGAGTGTTGAGTGTATTGAGTGGTGAGTGCTGAGTGCGAGTGCTGTGATGGAGTGACATTGTTGTGAGGTTGCATTTACTTTTTCTATTGCTGCATTTATATGTTAAATGTCTTTGTCGCATCTACTGAGTTATGGAATTTACTTGCTTATATCTGTTATTTTTAAATTGTGATAATAAATAATTGGATTGTTCTGCTTAGGTCGTCACTACTACTCAGTTCCTTAGTCATTTCTGTTACTACTGAGTCGGTTGTACTCATACTACACCCTGCACTTTATGTGCAGATCCAGTTGAGTTAAAGCGTGGCGATCGTTGAGTTCAGGCATTGTTATCTGTGGAGATTGCAAGGTAGCTGCTAGTATCCGCAGGACCTTGTTACTCCTGTTGTCATTTCTTCTTTTGGAAAGTTAGACAATTTATATATCTTAGTTTATAGTTTTAGACGCTCATGATTTGTGACACCCCGATGTTTGGGGATCGTTTCCGTATTCTATATTGTTATTATTTAGAGTTGATTTAGTTTATAAGAAATTCAGATGTTGGTATTGTTTTATTAAATTCTTAAAATCAATTAGTAATAATATTTTGTGAAATAATCTTTCCTTGTAACACGATATGTGTCATCACGACCATGGTTAGATTTTGGGTCGTGACAATTTCACTACTTTTCAACTTAAAAAGTTTTCTTGATGGAATTGGGGGTTTTTGGGTAGAAATAGGGGATTTGGTAAATTGGGAATTTAGACATCAAATTGAGGTCGGATTCTAAAATAAATTACATAACTGGGCTCGGGGGTGAAAGGGTAATCGGTTTTGGTCCTAGTTTTGGGTTTGGACCAAGCGGCCTCGGGTATTGACTTTTGTTGACTTTTTAAAAAATGGCCTAAATTGAATACTTGCAATCGTGAGTAGTTCCTAAGGCTTAATTTGAATTGTTTGTTGGTAATTTTCTAGATTCTATTGGTTGAGAGGCTTGTTTGAAGGGAAAAGTCGTGGTTGAGCTTTGAGTTTGGTCGTTGGAGCGAGGTAAGTGTCATGGTTAATGTTGACTTGTGGGAATATGACTTTTGTGTCTATTTACTACTTGTTTAATTGTTGGGAACAACGTATATGTGAGGTAACGAGTACTTATGCTTTGTAGTCGGGTTAAAGCATGCGGGTTGGGTTTGGTTTCTTGCAATTATAGCTTCCCTTGTTCATGTTATCCATGTTTAGACTAGTATTGTTAAATCGATTGTTTTTATCATGTTTACGAATCTTTTGGTGATAATTGTGTATTGATTCCGAAATCTTCATGAACTTTATCGTTGTTCGAAGTTGCAACTGCTATTACATTCATTCAATCTCCAGCTTTGTGTGTTTCCAGATTTTCTTTTGAAACCAATTTGTTTTTTCTTTCGTAACATCGTGTATATAGAAGAACCAGAACTGAGAATTTGAGTTAGCATTGACACATGTATTATGTTATTCACCTGGATTTTGCAATAGTATTCTGAGAGAACTAAGAATAGAGGATTCTCTTATGCTTTTTATTTGCAAATTACATTGATTGTTCACTAAATTATAAATACAATATCCTATACTTCACTAAATTATTCATTATTGCAATTTTAGAAGTTACTTGATTACTTTAAATTCAGCAACCGACTCAATGTTAGTATTATTTTGTCATAAAAATAAATGTTGCATTTATTATAACTGTCTATTGCTATTTTATATAATTTTTAATTTATTGACACGTGCAACGCACATACGCTATATATATATATGCTTTATTTTCAAGATTACTAGTTACATTTTCTTATGAAGGGCTACCGTAAATATTTTTAGAGTGGCTTACTAGTAGGGCTGTGCACGGATCGGATTGGATCGGATTTAGCACATTTCGGATTCGGATTTCGGATTTCGGATTCTAGAAAATGCAATCCGAATCCGATCCGAATTATATCGGATCGGATTCGGATTTTAAAGTTTGGATCGGATCGGATTTCGGATCGTAAATGCCTCAATGTTGCAAACTAATATGTATATTTTCTTTGTAAAAGAGGCAATGCATTAAGAAAAATTCATGTTTATACAATTATGAGAGTACTATGGCGCCAATATAGCTAACTCTAGCAATTGTAAAGGTAATAACTTGGAGGAAGATGTAAAGAAAGTACTGACTATCCGAAATTAAAGTATAGTATTTATACATTGCCTAATAATTTCGGATTTCGGATCGGATCGGATTAAAATATACCAATCCGAATCCGATCCGAAATCCGAAATTTTTATAAACACAATCCGAAATCCGGTCCAATCCGAAATCCGAAATCCGAAAGTGAATGGATCGGTTCGGATTTCGGATATCCGATCCAAATGAACAGCCCTACTTACTAGTGTAAAAGAAAGAAATTCATATTCTCGAAGTATATAAATAAAATTCTAATTTGTAGTCTGATAAGAGTCATAAGTTAAACTATACCCACTATATACAACTACAACTTTAAGGGTGTGTTCGGTATGAAGGAAAATATTTTTTAATTTTTTCATGTTTGGTTGGCTTGAATGTTTTGGAAAATATTTTTCTTATCAACTCATTTTCTTTTAATTGGAGGAAAATGTTTTCTCTATCAAGACAAGGGAAAACATTTTCCAAAACTCCTTCTCAAGCTTCCCCACCCTATTCCTTACCCCCACCAACCCACCCCACACTTACCCACCTAACCCCACCCCATGCCATCTCTCAAAAAAAGTTTTTTTTTTCACCACCCACCCCTACCCCGCAAAAAAGAATTTTTTTTTTTTTTACTTTTTCTTTTATAATTTTCAGATTTTTGTTTTTTTTCTGCACCCCTTCCCTACCCTCACCCCCCTACCCCACCCGCGAGAAAAAATGTTTTTTAAATATATTTTCAGTTTTACTTTTTTCATCTTTCCGTTTACAGGTTCAAAATTTTACAAGTTCCAAAGTTAGAGTTCGGAGGTTGATGTGTTTGAAGCTTATGGGTTTAGAAATTATAAAGTTTACGAGTTCGAAATTTCGCAGTTTCGAAAGTTTTGCGGTTCAGGAGTTTATAAAATTTGTGGATTCGGAAGGTTGTTGGTTCGAAAGTTTATGGCTTCATGTTTATTGTATCAAAATTATTTATAAATACTCTTGAGAAAATATTTTTCTTAATTTACGTATCAAATACCAGAAAATGAATAAGATTACTATTTATTTTTCAAAAAAATATTTTCTTGAAAAATATTTTCTATAAAAAATATTTTCCTTTATACCAAACACACGCTTAAGTCTAATATTTTCAATTTTCAAACAGTGCTTTTATCAACAAGTTAGACTATTTGTGCAAGTAAAAGATCGAACCTCAAATCCACATCTTCTGTCATCTGACCTCCTTACCACCCAAAAAGAAAGTGCAAGAAGAAGACAATGAGCTAAAATGGTACGTAGTAATAGAATTGATGTTATATATCTTCGTAGTATAAAAATTATCCTTTTCTGTCTGTAAATTTTAATATGTGATAGCACGTTAGTATCATTTTTATTATATTTTCAATAAATATATATATGAAAAAAATTGCTTATAATAATTTAATAAGGGCAACTCGATGCATTAAGGGCAACTCGATGCATGCATTACATTACTGCTATGTGTGGGGTCCGGAGAAGGGTCGAACCACAAGGGTCTACTGTATGCAGTCTTACCTTACATTTCTGTAAGAGGTTGTTGCTACAGCTCGAACCCTATGACTTCATGGTCACATGACAACAACTTTACCAGCTACGTCAAGACCCCTTTTCTTATAATAATTCAATAAGTGTCTTAATTGTGCAAATATTCGTTAAATTGTTAATTCATAGAACTTAAACTCACAACTATATTTCATATCACAAATCTTTTTGCGAAACCATATCTTTTTTTTTTTGGTTAACAAGATTGCACCCGCTACCCTTCAGGTACACATAAGATAAATCTTACTCTTGAGTAATAGTTCGCAAATCATATAAAAGAGTAAATCGTACTAGGCAAGCCCGTGTGACGACCGTCCATTTGACAAAACCATATCTTGATTAACCTTTGACAAGGGTAAGCATTTAACAACCAAAACTGCAAACCTAAAAGAGTAGGTGAAAAATCTAGGTACTTGTAGCCACTAGATTTTCCTTTGGATATTTGATAAGTAGCTATAGATTCCTTTTACTTTTTTTTTCTCCTAAAATTCAGTGCAGGTAAAAAATGGTAAACTTTGTAAGTCAAGGTTTCAGATTCCTTTCCAAATTTGAACTTCCAAATTAAATACTCTTGAAACTAAGCAGTTTCTGTATCAAGCAGAATTTATTTTAATAGCACGAGTCTTATCCTTTGGTCAGAGGTTAACTTTTACTAGTTTAATTCAGTTCACCAATTGCTTAATAGTGCGATCCAGTTGATTGGCAGTAGCTAGTTCCTTCTTTTACCAAAAAAGGAATGTTTTTTGATCGATAACTAAAGTAACCATAAACATGAAAAAGACTAATGCTGCATTCAGTGCTACAATGTGCTACAATGATCTGATAGGTCATCTTATGTTTTAGAATCTAATTCGTGCTTTGAAGCCTTAAATATTTCATTTTATCTTTCTTGATTTGTGTGCGCGATCCGAGTATTTTCCGGAAAGCTATTATGTTAAAAATCTGAGAACAATGGAATTTCTGCATTAAAATCCATTTGAGTTGACTTCAGTCAACGTTTGAACAAACAGACCTGGATTCATATTTTGACGGTCCCGGTGGGCCCGTAGCGTGATTTGAGACTTGGGCATATGCCTAGAATCGAATCCGGAAATCCCTACCCCGAGTTATCGCACTTTGTTGAATATGAAAGTTTAAAAGCTTAATGACTTTGAAAGTTTGACCAATGTTTGACTTTATTGATATCGAGTCCGTATTTTGGTTCCGCAATCCGGTATAGGTCAATTACTATATTTATGCCTTGTGTGTCAAAATTGGTGATAAACGGAGTTGGTTTGACGTGATTCGGACGTTCGATTGTGAAATTAGAAGTTCATGAGTTTTAATTAATAGAAATTTCCTTTGATTTGACGCTAAATTCGTAGTTCTAGGGGTTATTTCGGCGATTTGATCGAACGAGCAAGTTCATATGATGCTTTAGACCTGTGTGCATATTTGATTTAGAGCCCCGACGGTTCGAGTGAATTTCGGATAGGTTACAGAGTGGTTTGGACTTGGAAAACTCACTTGGTTATAAAATTTCTTGTATCTGGTGTCTAACCTCGCAATTGCGAGATCAGTGTTCGCATTTGCGAACATTCCCCAATCCGACAGGTTTGCAGTTGCGAGCAAATTCTTCATGTTTGCGAAGTGGGGTTGGGGCAGGCTTGGTCGCATTAGCGATCAATCTGGTCGCAAATGCGGATGATCAATGTTCGCATTTGCGAACAAGTCATCGCAAATGCGATGAAAGAAGAGATGGGAGGACTTCACATTTGCGATTATTTCTTCGCATTTTGCAGGGTTCGCTGCAACTAATCAGAATGGGAGTTTGATGGGATTATTGTTCATTCTTCAATTTTTTCAAAACAAGAAAACACTAGAGGCGATTTTTCAAAGAACTCTTCTTCCCCATATCATAATTGGTAAATGATTATAATCCATTTTCTTTCAATCTTTCACTAGATTTCCTAAGATTTCAACCTAAAATCATGTGTTTTCGTGGTGGAAATTGGGGGTTTATGGTAGAATTAGGGATTTTTGTAAAATGGGGATTTAGATCTCAAATTGAGGTCGGATTCCAAAATAAATTATATAATCGGGCTCGAGGTTGAATGGGTAATCGAGTTTTTGTCCGAATTTCAGGTTTGGACCAAGCAAGCCAAGGGATTGACTTTTTTAATAATGACCTAAATTGAATCATTTGCAATCGTGGGCAGTTCCCAAGGCTTAATTTGAATCGTTTGGTTGGTAATTTGCTAGATTCTATTGGTTCAGAGGCTTGTTTGAAAGGAAAAGTTGTGGTTGAGCTTTGAGTGGACCTTTGGAGCAAGATAAGTGTCACAGTTAACCTTAACTTGAGGGATTAATACTTATTTGTCTATTTGCTATATGGTTAGATGTTGGATACAATGTATATGTGAACCATTACAACTCCTTATAGAAAAAGATTTACACAGAATCTGAAAAAGGGTCGCAACCAAAGAGTGTGTGCCATTACAACTTATTGTATTTTCCTTTATTTAAAAATCAAACTATCATATCATGACCCTACACTCTCTCGAGACTTAAAAATTAATCGACTAAGTCTCAAACTTCTCATGAATTAATTCTAGTATATAATTGGACGGGAGGTTCTTCCCGTTTCTAGTACAAATCAAATCACAGAATTTTTGTATGTATACATTGAGGAGTTATATTTTTCAAACGAAAAACTTTTAAATCTTAATTTCTAGAATGACAGCGATAGACTTATTTCTTTTTTTTTGTATTGCTCTCTTTTCAAGCGAATCTCTACGACAACTTCGATAGTGTGATGGCCCATATGTATAAGGCTCGATTACGAATTTACTGCATATGGCTTACCGGCTATTACTAGCGATTTCGACTTCAAAATCAAAACTAAAAAAGAAAAAAAAAATTATGTATACATATTCACATGTATTGACAAGTAAACCATAAAAGTTAAACGTCATCAATCTACATTGTGATTCCATTTTGAATAGGTGTATACTATAACCTAGTGGGCAATGAATAGAGCACGGGTATTTTGTGTACTCTCTCTCTCTCTCTCCTTTTATGATATGCATTGTAATTATTATTTTCTCTGTCGAAGTATTTCATCGTAAATTTCAGAAAGCACCCACTTTTCTACGGCCTATTTAAGAACTTTTGACCGTCAAAGGTAGATAAAGGCACATACTCATCATGATTTAAAAAAATATATTTTACCCGGTATTCAATATCTATATTAAAATTCGACTAAATTCGAAATCAATATGGATAATCCACAATCGAGAATAAAATATCCCTTTAACAAAAATTAATTTCATACTCAGAGCTTAAATTCGAGACCTTTACAATAACAATAACATAATTTTCCCACGCCGTGGGATCTGTGGAGGATAATGTGTATGCAGACCGTAGTCCTACCTTGTGAGAATAGAGATGTCGTTTCCAATAGACATTCGGGTTAGGAAAGCATAAGCACCACATTAATGAAAATATAGACAAGAAGGGACAATATCATAAAGCCATATAAAAACAGAATAAAAATAACAAGATAGTAAGTTAATAAACAATGAAAAACATAACAGTTAGTCGTCAATATCTACTACCAACAGAAAGCGAGTCTCCATGCCATGAACACTCTAGACTACCTACTCTTCTACCCAAAGCATCGCCCTCCATACCTTCCTATCAAGGGTTATGTCCTCGGTCAGCTGAAGTTGTGCTATGTCTTGCCTAATTACCTCTCCCCGCTTCTTTTTTAACCTACCTCTACCTCTCCGTAAGCGCTCCAGTGTCAACCTCTCACGCCTCGATAAAAGATAAGTAAATACTTATCATTTCAACACTACCCTTGTTTGGCATTATTATGATTATTGTAGTTGGAGTTGAAATTATTAGTAGCTTTAGCATAATATAATTACTTCACACATGATGATAATAACAACAATAATAGTACTTAGGATTATGTTGACGTTGATAGTGATGTTGATGTTGTAAGATAAATGGAGTGAATTATTCGAATTTAAAATGGTCATTACCATATAATTTGACACCCAATTATATCAAAAATCTTTTGTCATTTCCCATGATTCATGGCATAAATTTTATAATCTAAGAGATTAATAGGTAGCTTTTGCCCGAGAAATATGCATGCTTTGACAAAATCACATGCTTTGTAATAATATCAATGATGACATGAAATAAACATTCACTTAAAAATAATGTACCCATAATTCACTTTTGCTTATTACTCCCTTCGGTCTATAATAAGTAATTTTCTGACTATTTTCATATAAATTAAAAAATTTATATTTTAATATTAATTAATCATGAAATTAATCATATTAAAATACCAAAAGATCACTTATTATTCCCAAACGTTCGCTAAAAAATTTTAAATACTCTATTCTGTAACAGGAAAATCTTATACTAGTAATTAATAAGTAATTTTAAAAAATACAAAACTAGATTCATTTTCTTCATTTTTTTTCGGTTCAAAACTAGACTTTTTCATTTAGAAACTAATTAAATTACTAAATAAATAACTTTACGTGGCTAAACCTTAACCAAGTAAAATTAATAACGATGTATAATATTAATAAGAATGTCAGAAATGTGATAGCATGTGTTAAAAGGAGTCATGTTCTAGCCATTTAAAAACTCCCTCTCTTTTTAATTCATCAATGTCTTTATATTATTTTCCTCCATTACTAAGAATAGACCATTGTAACTTACTCATAAAGAAATCATAGTTATGTTATTACTCATAAAGTTGCATTAATGATGTAATTAAGAGAGTTCACATTATGAGGTTATTATACGGATCAGTGACGACGTCAGAAATTTTATTACAGGTGTTCAAATTTGAAATTAGTAAAAGACAATTCCGACAAAGAGTGTTCAATACTCTCTCTGGTTACAAATAAGTAAATTTTTTGGATGTTTTCATACGGATTAAGAAATTCATATTTTAACATTAATTAGCAATGAAATTGACCGTATTAACCTTTACTACACATAAACTTCTAACACATACTCCAACACTATTTACTCCAAGGGTAATGTAAGAAAAAAAATAATTTATTCATTTTTGAAATCTGAAAAAATCACTTATTTTGGACCACAGAAAAAGCCCAAAAATCAATTATTTTGGACCGGAGAAAATATACTTTGTATATCTCTAAAACCTGAATTTTTACCTATATATACAATATAATTTTCCGCCAAAAGGGTGGTCAATCGAGCACACTAACCAAAGTGTGGCTTCGCCCATGATACCGAGATAATTACTTTTAAATAGAATTTATAATAATATTTATCATAAAATTCTCTTATTATAGTCACCTTGAAGGCTTGAACTGATTTATAAATAATAAACCATGCACAGAACTCAGACTTTTGACTAGTACCCTAAGAATTAAGACAAGAGTAAGCTACTATAACTGCTTACCATTAATTAAATTATGTCCACGTAAACAAAGAAAATATCAAAATTTACCTATAAGCTATCAAACTGATTTATATATTATTAATAATTTGAATTATGCTCTTAATTAAACAGTTGAAAATACAGAAATGTACTCCTACACTTTTGAAAAGTTCTTATTAAATCGATATATCACGGTAAAATATCGTCAACAAGAAGGACATATTTAAGATAAAAGATAGCTACAAAGAGAGGCCAAATTTATTTTACTTCGCCATTACTTGAAAGAAAATAAAGAACATACAGGGGTGGTGATAAAATAGTAAGTATTCTTTCTTTCTTACAAGAGATCTCGAATTAGAGCCTTGAGTATGAAATTGCCTTTATGAGAGAGTACTTCACTCTTAATGTAGGGCTTTTTCGATACGAATCTGAATTTAATCGAACTCCAATACACATGACAAAAAAAGAAAAAGAACATGCATCACACAAAGAGAAGACAAATGAGAAAGGGAAATAGGTATACAATCAAACTTCTCTGTAACAACCTCGTTTGTTTCAAATATTTTTGGATATTATAGCAAAATATTATTATATAGAACATATATTATAATATAACATAAAATATGTTCGGAAAAATTAAATTTTTATAGTATTGCTATATAAGGATACAATTATAGGGAGGACTCACGCTATATTTCGACCTTTTCTCCTTTTTTTAATATTTTTCTTTCTTCTTTTTCTTTTCATCGTCCAGTATATACTCGTATATTTATAAAGCCTGAGAAAGCTGTAGCAAAAAACTCAAAACGTGCTCTTCTCACCATAATAATGGCCACCACCAAAATCCAAGACGAATCCGACAAAGAAAGCACTACTTCTTCTTCACTAACAATGGCAGAAAATTCTACTCCTCGGAGTTGGATGAGTAGTACAACAAATCTCAGCTTCAGCAGCAGTCGTCGGACCTCCATTTCTACAGAAACTCCATATAATTTCTCCAACTCTCACAAACCCCACAAGTCAAATCAAATCCCTTGGGAACTCATTAAAAAACTCCGAGTCAAAACAGGTCAAATCAAACTCGAACATTTCCGACTTCTCCGCCGCGTAGGCAGCGGAGACATCGGAAATGTGTACGTTTGCGAAATCAGAAACCCTATTATAAGCAATGGTTGGCCAGAAAATTACACTATGTCGCGAGGTAATTTCTTTCATGTTCTTCCCCAGACTATGGGTGAGAGACTTTCGGAGACAGTCTTTATGCTTTTTTTGATAGTAGTAAGGTTTGCTTACAGTGATGGAGTCAGTATTTTTATTAAAGGGGTCAAAATATAAATAAATAAGCTCACTAAGAAGCAAATGGGTGTCAATATATGTATAAATATATATATATATATTTAAAAAAATATTTACCTAGCTATGACACCCCTTAAGTACATGTGACTCCGCAACTGTTTACTCACATGCTAACCTCTCTAAATTTACTTGTAGAATTATATTGTGTCTGTTGTTGTTATTGATGATATTATTTAGTAAAATTTCTGGTTCCATCACTGACTGTAGGGTTGCTGTTGCAATGTTTATTCTTCTTGAAATATTTATATGTTTACATTTTATATTTTTAATATTGCTTACTAAACTTTCTAGTTTCGTCACTGATGCGTAGGGTTGATGCCGCAGTGTTTTTATGCAATGAAAGTTGTGGATAAAGAAGCGCTATTAATAAGGAAAAAGTTGCAGAGAGCAGAAATGGAGAAGGAAATATTGGGAATAATTGATCATCCATTTTTGCCAACTTTATATGCTCAGTTTGAAGCTTCTCATTATTCTTGTTTGGTTATGGAGTATTGTCCTGGTGGAGATTTGCATGCTGCCCGGCAACGGCAACCCGGAAAAAGATTCAGTATTTCCTCTGCTAAGTAAGTGAAATTATTATAATTAATTAAGCATGAGTTTAAGTTTTATAAAAATATTTATATAATTAGGTCACTAAAAGGTAGATATATATAATCCTTTGTAATTGTGTACATTAAACTATATATATATATATATATATATATATATATATATATATATATATATATATATATATATATATATATATATATATACAGTTAAACCTCTCTATAACAGATTCGTTTATTCCGAATATTTTTGGCTGTTTATAGCAAAGTGTTGTTACATAGAACATATATTATAACATAACACAAAAATTAGTTCCAAAAAAGCTTGGCTTTTATAGAGATGTATTGTTATATAGCGTTGCTGTTATAGAGAGGTCTGATTGGAGTATAAAAACATTGTTATCTGCTAAATTTTGCTTACTATAGATGGTTACTTATAGTTAAACTCTTATATTTATATTGATTGGTAACCCTGAATATATTGACGAGTTAACTGCTATAACAGGTTAAACTATATTGATATATAATACAAAAACATATTATGCTATAGATGCATAAAGCTTAAATCCACTAGACATAGAGCGTGTTTGGATTGGCTTTTAAGCTGATCAAATCAGCTTTTTAGCTTTCTTTTTAATGTTTGGCAAAATAAAAAAAGGCTTAAAATAAGTTAAAAATTGCTTAAAACAAGTCAAAAGCAAGAAGCTGGGCATGCAATCCCAACTTATTGCTTTTTGGCATAAAAGATATTTCGGCTGAAAAGTCACTTTTTTAAAGCCAATCCAAACGTCCGTCCATTATGGTACGATTATGGTTTTTTAGTTCTTGTTATATTCCAGTAAACACATTTAATTTGATTATAATTTATGTCCATATACATATATTAGTATTCCAGTATTTATTTATTTATTTATTTTTATTTTTTATTTTCAGGTTTTATGCTGCAGAAATACTTTTAGCACTAGAATATCTCCACATGATGGGAATAGTATACAGAGATTTAAAGCCAGAAAATGTTTTAGTAAGAGCAGATGGTCACATTATGCTTTCAGATTTTGATCTTTCTTTCAAATGTGAAGTCATTCCAACACTCATTAAATCCAAACCTAAACCAAATGACCAGAAAAACACAACAAATTGCATCTCAAAACATTCTTATCGTTCTCTACCTATTCAACCAGTTTTATCTTGTTTCTTATCACCAAAAAAAGAACAAAAAAAACTTGAAATTCAAGATCATAATTCAGAAATTATTGCTGAACCTATAAACGCGCGATCGCGATCGTTCGTTGGTACACATGAATATTTAGCTCCTGAAATAATTTCTGGACAAGGTCATGGAAGTGCAGTAGATTGGTGGACATTAGGAGCTTTATTATATGAACTTATTTTTGGTGTTACACCATTTAAAGGTGAAAACAATGAGAAAACTTTGGTCAACATTTTGAAAAAACCGTTGACTTTTCCAAGAATTGGTATAAGTAGTACTAGTAAAGAGTATGAAGAAATGTTGAAAGTTCAAGATTTGATTAGTAGATTATTAGTGAAAAATCCAAAGAAGAGAATTGGAAGTTTAAAGGGTTCAGTTGAAATTAAGAGACATGATTTTTTTAAAGGTGTAAATTGGGCTTTAATTAGGTCAATTAAGCCACCAGAAATTCCAAAAGATTTGGTGAAATTGAAGAGTACAAGAAATGTTGCTGCTGCTGCTGCTGTTATTCCAAAGTTGAGCAAGAAACAAAGAGAAGAACCTTATCAGATTCCTCAGTATTTTGATTACTTTTAAAGAATGTAAATAATTAGGGTAATTAATTAATTAGCAGGATAGAGTTGTAATCATGTATGTTTATGAAAGGAGAGCTAGTTGTTTTAATATATTTGTTTTTTTTCTTCTTTTTATCTTTTGTCTTTTTAAAAAAAAAAAACTATACAAATAGAAATTTTAAATTGTATACTCAACCTAATAATAAGCATTATGCTATGTTTTAACCTAACTATTATAGCATAGAGATGGCTTGGTGATCGTATACACTTTGTAAAAATTTACAAGTGTATAGTATTGGTCCGAGGTATAAGAAGGTATAGTGCTGGTATAAAAAATTGATGCTACTACCTGGTATAAGTTATCCCGAGATTAAAATTAGTACCCAGATAACTTATACCTTGTAGAGGGTGAGATAATTAGTGTCAGAATAACTTATACATTCTTCTTAGAAATTATGCAATTGTCATACAACATATCAAACAGTGGATAAAAGATTATTCCGGCATAAGCCGTATTCAAACCAAATGACCCCTTAGGGGTCGTTTTGTATGAGGTATACGTACAAATAGTGATGGGATAAAAATTTAATACCACTTTAATATTTTGTTTGGTTACCTATCAGGGATAAGTTATTCCGAGATTAAAATTAATATTGGGATAACTTATACCTTCTTCTTAGAAATTATGCAAATATCATGTTTAATATAACATACCAAATAGTGGATAAAAAATAATCCCAACATAATTTATCTCAGCATAACCAATATTCATACCAAACGACCCCTTAATGATTTATGTCACGTTGTACCTCCAATATCAAATATAATTTGTAGTGACAGATTAAATTTATTTCAAAATATTTGACGCGTTAAATATACAATAATAGCCATTGTTCTTCTTCAAATTTCTATATCCTTCTGCTCCAATTAGTTGTGTATGAAGTGAAAAATTTAAGTAATAGATCACGGAAATGAGTGTGTAATTTCTTTACTTAAGGAGTGATACACAAACACTGCAATGATTGAAGATGAGTTAATGACATGAAACTCAATAATATTTTTACAAAGGCGAATCCATAATTTAAAGGTTATGATATCTATAATGATCTCGAGTTATATATACAATAATAATTGGATGCATAATTTAATATTTATATATATTTAGTTAATATTTTGATAAAAATATAAAATTTGGTAAAAGCTACTGTGTTCACGAAAACTCATAAACTTAACGCTAGATTTGCCTCTGATTTCTACTTTCCTAAATGTTCAATTTGGGGCAATAGTAAAGTAGTTTCTATTAGACCTTTAAGTCACGCGTTCCAGCCGTAGAATCGACAATATATTGATGCTTGTTGTCGACCAATGTGAATTCAATACGTGATTTGCATATGAATTATTGGGCGCAAC
Source organism: Nicotiana undulata (assembly GCA_005239495.1). Taxonomy (NCBI): domain Eukaryota; kingdom Viridiplantae; phylum Streptophyta; class Magnoliopsida; order Solanales; family Solanaceae; genus Nicotiana; species Nicotiana undulata. Next base: position 52,770 of record ML255713.1, read on the forward strand.
GGCGAAGCCGGAAATATTTCCAAGGATGTTCCAACTTAAAAGAGCTAAAAACGAATTCCTAACAAAGGGTATTCAGTATAAATTTTATACATCTAAAATCAGTATTTTACTTATATACACAATGTAATTTTTCGTAATATTTCGGGGAAGGGTGGTCATTTGACCACCCTTTGTAAAAGGTGGCTTCGCCTCTGATTGGGCGAGTCCCGAGTGTTGAGCATTAGGCGTCTTTAGGACGCACAGTCTGACATTTGTGGGCATAAGCCTCACATAACTAAGCCTCACACATGAGTCTCAAAGCGTTTTGATAGAGCTTTATCCAGGCGAGTTCCAAAAAAGTCTTTTAAAACACTGTTATCGACATTACACCTCCTAAAGGTGTGATTTTTCGAACCCTAAGTGAACACGAGATAATTTATGCATTAGGCTACCTTTTTTATTTTCACCAACTTTTTCTAATGTATGCACCGAAATATTACGAGGGTATGCGTGTAAAAGAGTGGGGGCAGAACATAATTATCACCATGTTTTTTCATGTGATAACCATTATTACTATCTCTAAATCATGGAAATATTAAACAATTAAAAAGGTTACTATAAATTCATTGTTCTCTTTTTGTTAACATCTTTTTTACCTTTTCTCCTCAAGGTATTTCAATATCTAAGGCCTATGATTCATCTATTTATTTAATCCTTTTACTAATTATTAAAACACCACCGCAGAGAAAAACTGTGAAAGTAGCCCCATCATATTAATTCCTTCCTTTTTTTTCCACTTAATTATTTAATACTATTTTTGGTACATATTATTTGTCATTTTTCGCAAATTATATGTGTTCCAAAAATATTTAATATTTTACAAAAACATGAAATGTTTATTGCTTTCTAAATTCACTTTCTATTTTAATTAGTAGATTATCACTCTCTCCGGTTCATAATAAGTGACCAATTTATTTTGGGCACGCCCATTAAGAAAATACTAAATTCTATACAAAAATACCTAGTATGACTAAACTACCCTTAATTAAATATTTAATTGAGTAGGAAAACTTTTTAGGGATATGTACGTAAAGGTTATTTTGTAAAAATAAATTAAATTATTTATTGATTATATAAATAGAAACTTATTTTGGATCAAAATAAAAGAATAAATTGATCACTTATTATGGACGGGAGGGAGTATATATTTATTCGGAATGTTAATTATTTCTATTCTTTTGAGGCTATGGGTTTAATTACTGTTTCACAATCTTTGGGAACTTGTAGTACATAATACATGATTTGTAATGATTCGTTCAAAATAATTAATAAACTGAATTAAAGAATGAAGAAACCAGTATACATATTTTGACCAGAGTAATCATAGTCTAAACTTTGAACTTTATTGAGTTCTACGTAAACTGTAGCTTTATAGATCATTAGATTACATTGAAGATCAAAAGATTTGCTTATGATAGGACAGATAAAGTAAAAATAATTTTGGGATAAAAAATTTGTATTATTTATTTTTTGTTTGATTATAATTAATGTTGGGATAAGTTATTCCAAGACAAAAAATAATACAGAGATAATTTATATATGCCAGAGGGTGAAATAACAAGATAAAACAGTAGAACTGATAATTCCAGGATGAGTATAATATATCAAACAGTCAATAAGAAATATTACTATTGTAACTAGTATCAGCACTACAAAAAATTTGATTTTTTACGATTATTTTTTAACGACGGGACATAAATGCGATCGTTATAAATATACTTAAATGCAGCCAATTATTTTTTCCATTTGTTGAAACTATAACACAATCTGTCGTTAAATAATTATTAATGAAAAAGTTTATAAGACTTCTCTAACAGTACTTACGCGTAAACCTTTATCCGGGTACGATCATAGCTTCATTCATTCGTTGAACCTTGGGGATCACCATTAGCATTGAGGTCCATCACCACACTACCTCTATCATACATACGACATTACACGAAGCGAGAGTGCATGGTCAACACACACCTAAAGTTTTGAACGAGCAAATGCTATATCTCCTGTTACGGCGAAGTAAAATTCAGCGAATTAGAGAAACTGCTCGTCTACTAATCCCATTATAACTTATTTTCAAACCAAGCGATTCCTTAATATTCGATACTTATTAGCCAGGAAAAAGGAAAATACTCCATACTAGAATTTTTTATTTTAAAGACTCGTATCCGAGACCTCTGATTAACTAAGAGTTTAATAATAAAATCCACAAACACTCTGCCCTTCAAAATATTTTGCCTAAAAAGAGATATTTTCAGCAATCATGCATAAAAAGTGGTGTATTCCACATTGTACATTCAAAGAGGAAAATCATTGCTTTTATAATTTAAAAGAAGATGGCACTTGATATGTTTTCTATTTATGAGAAATCAGTAATTCTACTTTTGAAATTTTTAAAAAGCTAAGGAAGAAAATGAATGCATAATTTCAGAAAGAAGAAGTAAGTAATAATGAATTCCAGATAGGATGAGGATGACCTTAATAAAGTTCGATTGATAAATTTCCTCTGAAAGTGTCAGCTCCATTTTGCATGCGTATGAAAAATTCTTCTCAACATAGTAATTAGTAGCAAAAAAGCATAAAGCGCGAAGGACCAAAAGACATTTGTTTCTCTCTCTTCTTTTTATTTTTCATCTTTTTGGACATTACACATTCGAAATTTATTTATTCTATTAATTCAAATTCGTATCGGGTAGGTTTGTCAGCAACAATATGGAGGAGTTCAACGATCGGACATGCTACAACACTGACGGAGCCACCTTATAAGAAAGGATGTCATACGACACTCCTTTACGAGAAAAATACATTATGTAGGTAGGTAATTTTTTTTTTATATGTATGTATACTATGTATGTCTTAATATTTTGATATGCTTACTTTATAATTTTTGACAACCATTAATGAATCTAGCTCCGTCACTGACTGCAACCTAGCAGAAGCAGATCCACATTTTTGAATAAATGGGTATACTAATAGGAAGCGGTGGATCCAAAATATAAATTTTAGTAGTTCAACTTTTAGTTCTACTATTGCACCCATTATACTTTTGGAGTTATAAGTTCAACATCAGTATTTATATAGTTATTTTCTTACAATTATAACTATATTCTATACTCCATGTCGAAAATATTGGGATTAGTTGAATGCATTGACTATATACTACAACATCCACTACTACTACTAGTTTTAATATAAACATTTCGTTTAATCATATAAAATTTTACGGTAACAGACGAATAATAGGTATTTCAATGTGTGAAATTTTGAAAGAATAAATCAAACGAAATAGGAAAGAAAAAAAAAAGAAGTACTTAATTAATAAGCAAAAAGTGACGCATCGCATGTCCATCTGTCGTGGATGCTTAGTAATAAAAAACAATTATAAGATTAACATGAGATTTGAACTCACAATCCACTTTGAGAGGTGCATCCAATAACATCGCATGATATGATATTTTGATTTTGTGTGCACACACATATATTTAAGCATTTTGAAAAAATATAACATTACTATATATGATCTAGGAAAGTGATCATGGGTTCACGTGCCCCATAAAACCCTCCTAGATATGCCTCTGCGGCCTAGGGATCACCAGACAACTCTTTCGTTCTATAAGGATCGGAGGGCATAACAGAATTCTTCTTGGAGGGTTGTTTGCCTGATTAACTAATCTATACTTTCACCTATTATAGCGCAGACAACTGCAGTCGAGCATACATACAACAGTCTTCATATTTAGGGTAAAATATTTTCTATCAAGAAATTCTACATTCTCAGAAATCAAACCCGAGAACCATAATTACAAGTTGTTTATACTTCAAAACGGATAACAATTGAATTTATATGCGGTTTTAAGGATACGTGTTATAACTTGATACAAATTAGGAAAATAGATTCATATTGAATATGACGATAAAAGAATAAATGCAAACCACACAAATAAAAAAGCCTTGGCCCTCGAGTTCGATCACCTTTAAACCAAGAGATATCTCCACTGATGTATGAACAGAATAACAAGATGATGAAATCTAGAAAACGACAGTATATCACTTTATGTTGCGTAATGTGACATGTTTTACAAATGATCAGACCCCCTTTATATAGTAGGGGAGTCCTACTCTTGATACAATTCTATATGAGGTAAAAAATCTCATGATTTGCTAATTAATCGGCGTATCCTTGATACGTGCCGAGATTTCCGCTGTGAACTACAATCGATCGTGGATATTTCGTCTTTCTATTATTCGGCTTGGCAAATTTTTCTCGATCTCGCCTGATCTCGATTTTGTACTGTCCTGAGGTCTCAAGCTTAACGATAAAACCTCACACCTCGGTTCGATATAATTCGAGGTCCAACCTTAACCTATCATATTCCAGTATCGATTTGTCACACAAGAGACGGGCCCGGTTTTGACTGTCAAAATTCAGCCATTAGAGAGTGCTTCGAGCGTGAAAAAGAAGATAGTTTTTTGGGAATTTTTCCAAATGATTTCATTACTGTTGTAACTAACTATTATATACAGTAGAAACAGAATAATAACAGTGACCTCTCTAAGTTATAGTATTTACACTTTGGTCCTAACTAATTAGATTAACTAACTAATTAGACTAACTAACTATCTTCTAATACTCCCCCTCAAGCTGGTGGATGGAGAATGTATAACACACCTAGCTTGCTCAGTAAAAAATGATGTTTCCCTGATGGTAATCCTTTGGTGAGAAGATCATCCTGATGATCCTTAGATGAGACATACTGAGTAGTAAGCATGCCTTCTTTAATGAGCTCTCGAATGAAATGACAATCAATCTCAATGCGTTTAGTGCGCTCGTGGAAGATAGGATTGACAGCTATTTGCGTTGCTGCCTTACTGTCACAAAACAATGTGATTGGTTGAACAATTGGAACTCCTAATTCTGAGAATAAACCCTATAGCCATACAATTTCAGAGACTGTTGATGCCATGCTATGATACCCTGCCTCTGCACTGCTTCTTGGCACAATATGTTGTTTTTTTTACTTCCATGATATCAAGGAACCACCAAATTTGACTGCATAACCACTAACAGATCTCCTTGTCATAGGACATGCTGCCCAGTCAGAGTCACAGAAAGCAGTTAAAGTATCTACATCTCCTCACTTCATCAATACTCCCATGCCTGGCGCAGATTTTAGATACCTCACTACCCTAAGAGCAACATCCATATGTGAATTCTTAGGTAGTTGCATAAACTAGCTTAAACTCTGCACTGCATAGCTAATATCAGGTTGTGTGACAGTAAGATAGAGAAGTTTCCCTATCAATCTTTGATAGCTAATGACATATGTCAAGGGGTCTGCTTCCTTAAGCCCAACAACTTCATCATATTCAACTGTTGTGAGTTTCTGATTAATCCCAAGAGGTGTCACAACTGGTTTGGCACCACTCAATCCTAGCTCAGAAATAAGTTCCAAAGTGTACTTTCTTTGGTTAAGTAAAATCCCATGCTTGAATATCAAAACTTCAATGCCCAAAAAATATCTCAATTCTCCCAAGTCTTTAAGTTTGAACTGCTGGTGTAGAGCAGCCTTAGCATCATCAATTAACTCTTTATTGCTCCCAGTCAACAATAGATCATCCACATAGATTAGAATGACCACAATGTAAGATCCTGACTTCTTGGTGAACATAGAGCAATCAGAGGTACTCTGTATAAAACCTGCACTCACTAAGGCTTCTGTGAGTTTCAGATTCCATTGCCCGGAGGCCTGTTTTAGACCATATGGGGACTTTAACAATTTTCATACCTTCTGTTCCCCCTGCCTTTGAAAGCCTTGTGGCAAATTAATATACGCTTCTTCAAATAGATCACCTTGAAGGAAGGCATTAAACACATCCATCTGGTATAATGTCCAATCTTTTGAGGCTGCCAAAGCTATCACAGACCTGACTGTCACCATCTTTGCTACTGGTGAAAAGGTCTCATGATAGTCTAATCCCTCATGTTGATTATAACCCTTAGCCACCAGTCAAGCTTAAAACCTTTCTATTTCCCCATCAACTTTATATTTTATTTTGTAAACCCATTTAGATCCAATAGAAGTTTTTCCAGGAGGTAGGTCTACTACTTCTCATGTTCTATTGTCTTCTAGAGCTTGTACCTCCTGCTGCGTAGCAGTAATCCACCTCTCATCTTTGATAGCTTCCTTGAAGGTATGAGGTTTCTTTAGTACTGAGAAGACTGACACAAAACTCTTGTACTTGGGAGACATGTTTTCATATGATAAGAAGTTAGATACTTGATAATTGCATTGTGATGACTTTTGAAGCTGCAACACATAATCTTTTGCCATATAGGAGGGTGTTTCACTCTAAGTGATTGTCTACCAGGCACAGATTGTCCATCAAACACAATAGAGCTTGATTCAACATCTGGAGCAGCAATGTCTTCTAGCTGGATATGATCATCGTGTACATCTGCATCATGATTGCTCATTTTTGGTTCATCTGCATCAGGTTCATCTATCTTCTCCATGTGTGGGGAAGGTTCAACATCTACACCATGATGATATATATTTGGTTCAGCATGAGTAGATCCTCTTGGTTCTTCATGTGAGACTAGACCTTGGGAAAAGTCTGATGAATGATTGACTGTTGGCACAATTTCTTCAGAAGCTGGAAAATCAGGCTGCAAAAAACTAGCTTCAAGATTGTCTTGTGTGAGTGAATGTGATTGCATTTCCTTGAATGGAAATTCAGATTCTCTGAAGGATACATCCCTGCTAACAAAGAAACATTAAGTGGTTAAATCATACAACCTATATCCTTTTTGGGTGGTTGAATATCCCATGTGTACAACCTTTCTAGATCTAGAAGAAAACTTGTCCTGTAACACCAATTTAGTTGCATAACACAAACATCCAAAGACTCTTAGATGGACTATGGAAGGTTCCCTACCATGCAACATAGCAAAAGGGCTCTTTCCATCGAAGATCTTAGAAGGCAGTCTGTTTATGATGTATACTGTTGTTTGTACACACTCCCCCCAAAATATACTTGGCACATTACTCTGAAATCTTAATGCCCTAGCAGTATTCAGTCTGTGTCTGTGTTTCCTCTCAACTACTCCATTCTGTTGAGGGGTATAGACACAACTACTTTGATGAATGACACCTTGTGATAGCAAAAAATAACTCCACTGTTTATTGAAGAACTCTTTACCATTATCAGTTCTTAAAACCTTAACACAAGTATCAAACTGTGTTTTAACCATGAAAAAAAATGTTTTCAAGAAAATGATAGTTTAATTCTTAAACTGCATCAATAAAATCCAAGTAACCCTTGGAAAATCATATACAACTGTAAGGAAATAATGTTTCTTGTCATGAGTAGCCTTCTTATATGGACACCAAACATCCATGTGAACAAGTTCAAAAGGTCTAGTACTCTTTTTGTCACTATCAGGAAAGCTCAGCCTAGACTGTTTTGCTAAAGGACAAACAGAACATTTAATTTGTACTTCACTATCTACTTTATTTTGCAAGAAAGAAACATGCTGCATTACAGGAATAGAAGCATGGCCTAGCGGTTTGTGCCATAGATCCCATATGTCTCCAGTTGAGACCTTCATACCAACATGAGCTGCTAGTTGTCTGATTCTTTTTCCCTTCAGCACATATAATCCTTCATCTTCCTTACCAATCTCCTTCACCCTGCCATTGAAACATACACAATTTAGGTAAAAATATGGCAGCACAACTCAGATCTCTGGTTAGTTTGGACACTGACATTAGGTTGAATTTAAAATCAGGTACATGAAGCACATTTTTCAGCTTATCAATAGCTGACAAAAAAGAGCTCCCAATATGCTCTATTTTTGCACAACCTCCATTTGGCAGTGTAACCTTTTATCTTCCCTTATCAGTTATTCTGCTCACATCAGTCATCAAGTCTAATGTAGAGGATATGTGGTGTGTGTCTCCTGAATCCACAATACAAATATCCCTCATCTTATTCAAAACTTCTACATTAGAGGATAGTGCATCAATTTTACCTGCATTATTTGCCTGAGCTGGAGCTTCATTTGGCGAGTCTTTGTTGAGCAGTCCTAGAATTTGTTGATACTGAGCTTTCGTGAAAAAGTAATCTCCCTTAGACTGTGTTGTTGCTTGTGAAGTTTGGGTTGATGATCCCTCTACATGATTTGCTGCAGTAAGTGTCCCTCTAGGTTGAAAAGATCTCCTTCCCTTAAAGTCTTCAGGGTAACCAATGATTATGAAACAATTTTCTTTTGTGTGGCCTTTCATACGACAATGCTCACATTGTAAAATTGTTTCTTTCCTCGATAGCCCTGTCCTCTCCCAGCTTGCATAGCCAGTGGATCTCCTTTCTCAGCCATAGAAACACTTCCCATTGATTGTTGACTTTCATCTTGAATGATTAATGCATAAGCTTGATTGAGAGTTGATTCAGTAGTTTTCATTAGAATTTGTCGATGAGCTTGCTCGTAAGTATCATTTAGCCCATCCAGAAATTGCATCACCCTTTGTTGATGCAAGTGAGTTACGTGTTCTTTAGATCTGGGACAGCCACAGTCTAGAAATGGAACTAAAACATCATGCTCAGCCCATAACTCCTTCATCTTAATAAAATAAACAGATATAGAGTCCGATCATTGTGATAGTCTCGAGATTGATTTGTGCAATTGAAAAATACGCACTCGATTCACCTTATCAAAGCGCTCCTTGAGGTCCTCCCGGACTGCATGTGCATCCGATCCATAGGTGATCCCCCTGAGCAACTTCTCCGAAACCGAGTTCATGATCCAGGAATGTACTATCGCGTTACAAGTTTCCCACTCCTCCAGAAGAGCATCCTTGTACAGTTCCTTAGCACACGTTCCTGTTACGAACCTTAGCTTCCTTTTGGCCTTGAGAGCAAGTCGCATCGATCTACTCCACAGTTCATAGTTCTCTGAACCTGTGAACTGAGTTGGAATCAAAATCAATCCAGGTGTATTAGAAGCTTGAAGAAAAAGAGGATGCGTATGGTCGATTTTCTCTGTCGCCATTGACGCACAAGCTTCAGTAATCGGTCTTCACGATCAATCAAAAAATGATTGAAATTAGTACTGCTCAATTCAATTGAGGAGGAAATTGGTCATATGACTGCCGAAATCTTCACAAATCAGTCTCCATGGCTCTGATACTATGTCAAAATTCAGCCATTAGAGAGAGTTTCGAGCGAGAAGAAGAAGACAACATGTTGGGAATTTTTCCAACTGATTTCATTACTGTTATAACTAACTATTATATACAGTAGAAACAGAATAATAACAATGACCTCTCTAAGTTCCAGTATTTACACTTTGGTCCTAACTAATCAGACTAACTAACTAATTAGACTAACTAACTATCTTCCAATATTGACCATATACATAGGTGCATGTGCATCTCCGGGTGGCAAAGAACAATAAGTCATTTGAATCTTCGCTGAACCTTATTCTCTTATTCATTCTTTTCTTATTCTTTTTTTTTTTACTTCATTTTCTTTGTTCATCTAATTTAATTCAACTTTTACTTCTGTATTGAATCGTCGATTAATATAATATCAGTGTTGGTCGCTAATTTTTCTTTAACTTTCTAAATTATTTTACTCATTAATTTTCTGGACCCAGAGAAAATAAGAAGAAAGAACATGATCATAATAAAAGAAAAAAATTAATCTCAAATAATAATGAACTAAAGTGAGTGTGTGACATTTCAGACTTTAAAGACCCTCTTAATTGTTGAGCTGGAGAAGTTTTGCACCAATAACATCCGGATTCACAATTAGCATGTATAAATATACACATACGTACGTACGTGCGTGTGTGCGCGCGCGTGTGTGTGTGTATATATATATATATATATATATTAAACGGTTGATTGAACGACTATTTGGATTAATCTTCTAGCCTAACAAGAAATTACTCCCAATAACCTTAAAAATAAATGGTCCTGGTTTTTTGACCCCTTACTGAGCAAACCTTTAAGGTCAAGTCAAAAGTGTTGCTCATGAGACGGGGGGAAGACAATGCTTATTAAACTTAAAGTTCTATCCATGGGACAAGCGGGGCCAAAACATTAAGAGTGGCACCCGAATTGTCCTATTTGTGCAAATCACCCTTAGCCTAAATTTACCATATAATTTGTTTTGGGCCTTTTGAACATCTGTTGATGCAAAAGCAACAAAAAACTGTGATAATTCACGGGCTAGCCAGTTTTCAGACCGGTAATTGAAAAATAGTCAGTGTTGGTAAAGTCAATAAAAAATCGCCACTATTTTACTGCAACATGGAAAGTTCCAGCATAATATACTAGAGATTGATGCACCTGTGTATGAACTTCCAGCATATCATGTTGCACCATTATATTATGCTGGAAGTCCGGTATATTATGCTGGAAGTCCAGTATAATATGCTGGAAGTCCAGTATACTATGTTGGAACTCCAGTATATAATGTTGGCTCGATATATTATGTCGGAACTCCAATATATTATGCTGGAAGTCCAATATATTATGATGGAAGTACAATATATTATGCTGGAAGTCCAGTATATTACACTGGAACACCAATATATTATGCTAGAATATTTTCCGGATTTTGAATATTGTTTTCGTTCGGATTTATCTTTACCTAAAATGTGGCTAAATTTTAGTTACTTTTGAAATTGTGGCTATTTTCAATTTCCACTTGTAAATCTGGCCATTTTATTATAAACCAAAATTATTTTAAAATATTATTTTTTTAGCTACCTTTTATATTTTATAGCAAAATTAGTATTTATGGTATATACTACCATTGAGGCATGAAATAAGGCATGGAATACGCTATTTATGTTTTTCCTCTCTCTTAGACAGCTGGACATATCTATTTTTAAGGTGATTGCTGTTACTGTATTCATGAATACATGGTGTGAATACATGCGCGTACAGCTGGACTTCCCTGATTTTTGGAGCTTTTTAGTGCTATATTCATGAATACAGCAGCGAGAATACATGTGAATACATGCGCGTACAACTGGACTGCTCTAATTTTAGGCATTTTATGCTGTTGTATTCATGAATACATGACGCGAATACATGTGAATACATGCACGTGCAGCTTGACTTCTCTGATTTTAAGCGTCTTTTTGCTGATGTATTCATGAATACCTCGCGCGAATACATGTGAATACATGCGCGTACAACTGAACTTCCCTGATTTTAGGCGCTTTTTGTTGAATACAGCAGCGCTAATACAACGAATATGCTATCGCAACAACTGAATAGTAATTATGGAAAGTAATTATGTTCATGATAGTTATAGAAAATTAATAGCCACTAAACAATAGTAGTTTCTGAAAATTCCTTTTTTGAATTTCACTCAAATAAGCCCAGTAGACAGCAAGCCCACTGAACATGGAACACTTACAGTCTTGCTGATGGTCCACCTAACCTGTCACCCTCATTGAAAAAGGTGTTTTTGCAATTATTAAAAATTCAAGATGGTGTGTTTACATAGTATAAAGTTCAAGGGTCTTAGTGAGTTCTTGAAAATATGCAGTATAATCATTGGATTAAAGGCATATAATTTCTGAACATAAAATGAAAGATAGAAATTCATAATTCATAGCAATTAGGTTTACCTACCACTACATTTTGACAGAAGAGTGGGTACCAGTTGAAAAATCACCTTACTGCGCAGTTGTAATAGCCCATAGGACTCACTGGCCACTTAATTTAGGTAAGTATATTTTTATTTTTTATTTGGTGTTCGATATCCACGTTCAACTAAATTTAAATTCGTGCCGAGAAAACTCAAATTAACTGAAGGAAGTCGCATTTGTTCCATCACTACCATCAATTTCATCGTCAATTGTTGGTGCATACCTATCTAGCAATAATTGTTGTAATTTTAATACGTTTTTATACATATATAAAAACATGCCCTGCATTATAAGTAGTAGAGTCGTATGAACCCAGTGGCACAATACTTCATGCGTCCCTAGGTGTGGTGTATTTGTGTTAGGACCCGACTAATTTAGCTTCATGTCGAAAATCTGACTATGGAGTTGAAACAATCCGTATCAAATGTGCATTCATTTTGAAGGTTCGAACCCAAAATATCTGATTAAAGACGAAGAAATATTTACTATTAGACTACAATTTTTGGTTATGTATTTATCAAAATCTAAGAAAATGACAGTCTTTGAGGCAGGTGTTAAAGTTTGATGGAACGTTATCGTAAAGGCACGCACTTAGATAAATGTCCTTTACCCATTGTTTTGGCTGTTTTTTTTTATTTTTTTTTATTTTTTTTTTATTTTTTTTTTTATTTTTTTTGGCTGATTGGTAATTGGTAGTGCCTTTTGTCCTAATAACTCCTAATATTAACAAAACCACTGGTCCCTTAATCTCTTTGCACTCTCCAAACTATGAACAAATGAAATTACCATCCAACGGATATCCTTGATATCAAAAGCCACTGCAGTTAAATTTGTGTTTGGTACCACATAAGTGATTATTTTAAAATACTACTTCTTTTTTTTGGTGAGAAATTTAGTTTTTCGTGTTTGATTACGCTATAAAATATTTTTCATCAAAAGAAAGAAAATATGCTCACACCGGTCTCCCATGAGTTTCACATTATTGATAACTAAGTCATATACCTCGAATGAATCTTTAATAGGCAAAGGTGGATCTACCTTTGGTAAGGGGTCACGGGCACGTGTAGCCCATATCAATCAGTAAAGATATTTTAAAACGGTATTGATAATATTAAAATATGTGTGTAATGAGTGATAAAAAAATTTAAGGGAAAAATTATAAACTCAAATTAATAAACAATCTACCTATTTTGATGACTTGGTTATTGAACAACAAATGATTAGATGTTGTCTGAACGTTAAAACTTGAACATCTTAATTAAGTCGTAAGGTATGATATGTAATGATCTGATTATCCATGTTATAAGATGTAAGTATGTGATATGATCGTATCATACCTAATACTTTTTTATAGATGATACTTTTGGTGTATGTTTTACTTTAATGTTCCGATTATTCTTGGTCATGACCAAAACTCCTATTGTGCACATGAAGCAAGTAACTTCAGGTGGCAATAGACATTGTAGTGGTAAAAAAATATAGCCTCATACGTGTAGAAATTTTGGATGACTCAGCCAGCCAGGTGGACCGAATAAAATATCACACGGGACACGGGATAAAAAGGTACGGTCAATACAAGGAATTAGCTGCGGAAAGATCATCAAAGAAGAAGAGACATGGTCACAACAAATCCGGACGTAATAATGGACAGATTCGAAGATCAGCAATCAATGTCTTGTACGTTATGTAACTCCTAAAATAACAGTTACTATTCTTCACCATTGTAACGCCTCATTAATGTAATAATTAATCATTAAATAGGATATCATGACAGAAATCCAAACGTTGTACTAGGAGAATATCCCTATAAAAAGGATAAAAATGTAACAAACAGGGACATCTGATTTCTTGGATACTAAGCCATTTTATTCTTTGCATATTACTCTCAAAATTATTGCTACTTTATTCTTTATTTTACTAATTCGATTATCAGTAACCCGAGTTTATCCTAAATTAGGCTTTAGTCAAAGGATCTTATTCTTTGGTTAAACAAACTGGTTCCGTTACCGGGAACCTGATAATCATCGTTTTCGCTACCAATCGATATCCTTAAAATCATGTCGAATTTCAACAACAACAACGTCCACAACAATGACGATAACAACCAGCAAAGAAATGAAACCCCAATTTCAACTCCTCCTCGAGGAACTCCACGAGTTTCGAGAGAACCATCTCCTGAAAGAGTTGACAATCGTAACAATAATGAACAACCAGTGGAACCAGATCAAATAAGGCAAATGATTGCTGAATACGTGGGGCAGGCTTTGCGAGAATTTGCAAGAGGATTACCACAAGTACCTCCAGAACCACCAACACTGCCTCTGAATAATACAATTATAGTAGAAGATTTGCAAGCGGGGTTAACAAATTCAACCAGGGATGAAACTCTCAGTACACTTCCTGAAACACGACCAGGTACGACTAGTAATTCAGAATTACAAAATTTATTATTAACCATGCAGAAGCAGATGAAAGAACAAAACGATCGCATCGAGCAAATCCCTGGTGTTCCGCCTATTATCAAAGGAATCGAAAAAAATCCCTGGGAACAATGAAAAAAAAAAGATATCTCGGTAACGAGCCTACTGAACGATTCCATCTATCACTTACGTCATTTCTCAAGGTCAGAAATCTCAAATTTAGAATTTAAGCATGAAGTCATCGTTCCGTCATCCAACATGCTTTTATCTAAGTGATTTCATACCTTACTGTGGATAGGTATTCTCAACAACCTTGGAAGCCAAGTACATCCCCATTACTTATACCCAAGAAGTTTAGAATGCCTGATGTCCCCAAATACGATGGAACAACCGACCCACGTGATCACGTAACTTCTTTCACCACTGGAGTAAAAGGCAATGATTTAACAAAAGAGAAAATAGAATCAGTCTTTGTCAAAAAATTCGGAGAAACACTCACGAAAGGAGCCTTAACCTGGTATTCTCTTCTCCCTGAAAACTCTATAAATTCTTTTGCTGAACTTGCAGATTCGTTTATAAAAGCATATTCTGGTGCACAAAAAGTTGAAAAACGAATGGAAGATATATTCAAGATAAAGCAAGGAGACAAGGAATTGCTCCGTGAGTTTGTAGACAGATTCCAAAGGGAAAGAATGCAACTACCAAGGGTGCCTGACAACTGGGCAACCATGGTATTCACAAGTAACTTGAACGAGAAAAGTTCAGAAGCCACGAGATGACTCAAAGAGAGTTTAAGAGAATTCCCAGCCACGACATGGAATGATGTATACAACAGGTACAGTACTAAACTAAGGATTGAAGAGGA
>ML255714.1:0-40403 GCA_005239495.1 Nicotiana undulata
TGCCGGGACGATAGAATTTTATTGAGTATTTCCATACACTTGAGACTTCTTATTGTTGATTTTATATTATTTATCGCACAAGGGGACATGTCGTGCTTATTGTTTATTGTTTATCACACGAGGGGACATGCCGTGTTGATCGTTTATTATTTATTGCACGAGAGGACATGCCGTGCTGATTGTTTATTATTTATCACACGAGGGGACATGCCGTGTTGATCCTTTATTATTTATTGCACGAGGGAACATGTCGTGCTGATTGTTAGTTATTTATCACACGAGGGGACATGCCATGTTGATCGTTGATTATTTGTTGCATGAGGGGACATTTCGTGCCGAGTGTTACTATTTATGCGCGAGGGGACATTCCGTGCCGAGTGATTGTGAGATTTTTCACGAGGGGACATGCCGTGCCTTTTGCTATTCATTTTCTGTCCTGAGACGTGAAATTCCGTCTTTTACTTTATACATTTCAGTTATTACCATGTTCTACTGTGCTAGCATTTTGTCGGTCCTAGCCTCGTCACTACTTCGCCGAGGTTAGGCTCGGCACTTACTTAGTACATGGGGTCGGTTGTACTGATGCTGCACCTGCACTTCTTTATGTTGTGCAGACTACGCAGCCGGACCCAGTGGTCACTGACAGTCGGAGCATTCCATCAGTTCATACAGGAGACATCGAGGTAGACCCGCAGACATTCGTGGGCCTTGGCGTCACCTTCTTCCCTTCACTTTCAGTTCTGTCTTACCTTATAGTTCAAAGACAGTCATATGTACTTATTTTCAGACTTTTGTTTTAGTAATCTCTTAGACAGTTCGTGAGTATGTGACACCAGTTCATGGTTTTGTATATGGGTTTTATTTCGAAGTTGCTATATTATTTTTGGTAATTTGTTAACCTTCATATTGTTTACCATCGATGCCTTAGTTACCTTGTTCGTTTTAGTTGTTAATGAATTTTATCTAGTTCAAACGTTGGCTTGTCAAACGAGTTCAACGTTAGACGGAGTCATGGCCGAAGGTGGGATTTCGGGTCCTGACATTCTCCCTCAGGTTCTCAACCTGTTTCCTGAGATCAACAATCTTCTTAGTCAGACGAGAAACTTCTGCATTTGAAGAACTGGAAGACCCTGGTGTCTCTTGGGCCTGACTGAGCTGATTCTCTAGTATGGAATTCCTTGCCTTCAACTTTCTGATCTCCTCAGTAGCACTGTTTTGAGCATTATAATTTGGGAGATCGTCGAATTGCTTCCTACACCTCAAATTGTCGACACACTCACATTCCTCTAGAGTGGTTTTAGAGAAAGTCTGCTTCTTAGTCCCCATGTTAGGCTGTCCCAAAGGCACGTTAAAGAAATTGAAGACACGCGTGAGGAGAAATCCATAAGGGAGGCCATGATTTCCATATTTGAAATGCTGCCACCTTTTGCATATGCTCAATCATTATGGATGGAAAATTAACAGTTTGGAACTCATCCGGTGCTTCCATCAGATACATATCATCCTTGGATGTGATGGACCTCCTCTTAGCGCGAGGAAGCAATACCTTGTTCACCTACTCGAAAAGCAGCTGATAAACAGGAAGCAACGCTTTCTTATACACATGTTCCCCCTGATGGACGACTCTCTCCTTTACTATAGATCGCCTAAATTTTGAGTCACATGCACCTCTAACAGAAGACAGACCTTCAGTAGGGAATTTAAGTATGTCTCCTAACACAGCATAGTCCATAACAATGTCTACTCCATTCACTAGTGCACAGATATAGTCATATCCAACAGTAACGAGGTATGCATAGAAACTTTGAACCTCTTCCTCATATACTTTGGGCACATCCACCTTGAATAGGTGTCCCCACGATTGAAATTCAGCCATCTCAAGCACTTTGTGCATACCATCCCTCTCGGATATCTCAGGGTTAAAAGTACGACCCCACAAAACTTTATGATACCTCAACCTTTCTTTACCAGACATACTTCCACTTCTTTCCTTCTTCACGTAATCGGGTTCTTTCATATCTTCTAATTTCCTTTTCTGAGACTTTTTACTGGACTTAACTTTCCCACTAGATTTTACTTGCACATCCTTATCAGACATAAACTCTTCTACCACCACTTGCTTCAACTTGCCACTATCCTTCACGGACTTTTCACTAGATGTTCCAACAACCTTTTTTGAAGTACTCTCAGTAAATTGCTTCTTTTTCTGATACTTCTTGATCAAGGAACTTGGTTCCTTTTTAGATTCCTCGTCAACTTCTACAACCAGGATATTCTTGTCACAAACAATTTCACCATCCTTCACCAGCCTTTTCTTCTTCTTCTTGTTACTCCTTTTACTCTTCTTTAGCGCATACTCAAGAGCCACTTTTTCTGTAACCTTGTGGTAGGTCGCTTATGAGGGGGATCAGGAGTTGCTACTGGCCTCCTTGCTTTGAAGAATGCACCCAGAGCAATATCATCCTGATCTTCTTCATCACTGGACCTCATAACGTGAGCCACTACTTCCAACGGCTCGACGTCAAAGTGAGGAGAAAGAGCAGGATTGAAGTTGACCCGGGAAGATGATTCCTGAAAAGTTTCCTCAAGAGAGGGGTAAAGTTCATCAAGAGGGGTCCCAGTAGCCTCTTCCGGTGCAGGTGGTTCAAAAAGCACCATAGTTCCTTCTTTAACTAAGGGCTGAGTCTCTTCCCCTTGAGACTCAGGCATAACATAGTTTCCGTCACCCACAATTCCTTCAGCAACAATAGCCAACATATTTTCTATGGCTTCCCTCTCTTGAGATTCCATAGGGGCAACAACATAAGAGACAGGAGTACTTGTAGACTGATCAGCACTTTCCTCAGAAACCTTTGCACTTTCAGGACTGATCGATAAAACCTTTTCTATTGGTGGAGACTCACTCTTTTCTTCTGGAACTGGAATATTGTCTTTACTCTGTTCTTTGAGAGTATCAAGCAACAATGGAGAGATGATTTCGGGTGAAGGAGAAACTTGTTTAGGGTTTTCTGTTTGAACATTGGTGGAAGAATGGGTGACTGATGTTGTTTCTACAGGAGAAGACTCTAGGGTTTTCTCTTCAGTGGTAGGAGGAATTGTTTGATCCTCAGTTATGGTAGAAGATTTGCTTGATGGTTCTAGAGAGACTGCAGTCAAAGATGGTTATAATGAGGTGAATGGCAATTATGAAGGGAAGGGAAACGGGTTCTGATATGGCGGCAGATGTGTGGGAAGATGTAATGTTTTGGAGGAAAGTTGAAGGATTTGAACGACAAGACGTGACATACAGGGTATGAAAAGGTTGATGATGGGACATTATTTTTGTTTCTTTTGAGATATGTTTGAGAAAAGAAAAAGACTACTAACTTGTGGTACAAGAACCAGGTTCCTGACCAGTCTTTCAGAAAAAATGCTCAACCCTCTTTTACCGCTCATGCATTGCCTCAACAACTTTTTTGATCATCATGCGTGTCTACCTGTAATGGCATAGAAGTGAGTTAGAGTTGGCCGGAAAACACTTTAGCTAATTTTACCTGAATGTGACTTTCATAGCCAAAAGGAAGGAATCGAGTTCTCAATTTGGCTTTATTAGCCCCAGTGTCAACCTGTTTCTCTCAAAGTGTTCTCTGCTCAGAGTTTTGGTGAATATATTTTCCATTTGGTCTTCTATGCTGCAAAACTTCATACAGATAAGCCCCTTTTCCATATTATCCCTTAGAAAATGATGTTTCACATCAATGTTCTTGGTTCTTTTATAATGGACTGGATTTTTTGCCAAGTTGAGTGCACTTGTGTTAGCGCACAGAAGAGGTACACAATCTGTGTACACTCCAAAGTCTTCCAACTACTGTTTGATCCATAGAAGTTTAGCACAACAGGAGGCTGCAACAACATATTCTGCTTCAGCTTTTGAAATAGCTACTAAATTTTGCTTCATTGTGCCCCATGAGATAAGACATGACTGTTTAACCAAAGAATTAGATCCTTTGACCTAAGCTATTTATAGGATGAACACGGGTTACTAATAATCAAGGAAATAATATTAAGTAAAGAAGAATAAGTAAATGATGATAATAAGATGCTCAGAAAAGTAAAATGTATTGTATTCGTAGTTCAGATGCCCTTACAAGCTATTTCATCTTCCCTTATATAGGGAGTTTCTCAATATAACGCTTGCCTATTACAATGATCACTCATTAATGACTAATTATTACATTAATGGGACGTTACAAAGGATAACCGTAACTATTGCGTGAAGGTTGTGTAACGTGTGAGTCATTAATTTAGGATCTCTGGATCTGCCCGTAGCTTTGTCCGGATTCATTCTGGCTGTGTCTCTTCCTTGTCCCAATCAGGTTGGGTTTCCCGTCGTTGATTACCCCGTAGGTTTATTGATTTGTACCTCTCTGTTCCGTACCTCTTTATAGAATCATATCCAGCTGTCATTGTTTCCTTGGTCCACGTAGCTGGCTAAGTTGTCAGGAATCATCTTACGCGTGAAACTCTTTTTTACCAATACAGATAGTCCCCCCCACTTACCATCTATTTATCGATTAATATTTGGTAAGTGGATACACATTTATGGCAGGAATATTTTGCCGCCGCTTTACCTCGAAACATTGTATCCTTCTCTGAACATAGACGATGCTTGTCACTTCCATTTCATGCTCAATCCACGTGTTCCTCCAGATTGGTGCCTTTTAGGGATTTTTGCGGCTTCATCATTCACGAAGTGACACCTTCAATTATAACTTTTCTCATCATTGTTTTTTCCGATGTTTGATGGTTGTCTTCAAGTATAAATACCTCTTTTCTTTTCTTTACTTCCACGAAACCCTTTCTAACTTGTCTCTTTTATTTGTAAAGAATTTCTTCTTGTCTTTGTAAACATGTCTTCTTCGAACCAATCTAAAAGAGTTATAGACGTCGAGAATTTGACACCTTCTTCTGTTCCGACGTGAAGCCGGAGAGGTGGTACACTGAGTACTTTAAGCTCTACTCCTTTAAGAGGCTCTTCTTCTTCCCAAATTACTTCCCCTCCTTCTACTAGATTTTTTGTTTCTCCAAGATTTAGGGCTTCCAGATCTTCATCTAGGGGTAGAGATCATCACTGACCTTTACACGAACCACGAGTAGACGAAATCATTCCTGCTGAGTTTACCGTCACCAGGGATAGCCAGGTCCTTGTAGATCAGTCGTTATCTCTTGATAGTGCTGATAGGTACCCTACCCTTATCACCGAAGGTCAGATTTCCCTTGTTCGTAGGGAATGTTTTTGGAGGTCTGATTTCCCTATCTATATTCCGAATAGTAACCAAAGAATAATGTCTTACAAGAAGGGGTATTCTTTTGTTTATACGTACCCTTTTACTTTAGGATTTAGACCTCATGTTGATCCAGTCATCATCGAATTCCGTCATTTCTTCAAAATTTGCTTAGGACAAGTTGGTCCTCTTGTGTGGCGGGTTATTGCGTGTCTCAGATGTTTAGCTACTTTAGCTTCGGTTCCTTTCACCTTTAATCATCTCATTCATATTTATTCTCCTGCCTTATTTCGTCAAAGGATTTTTACTCTAGCTGCCAGGAGTACAAGAGTGCTGGTTACCCCTGATGACAATAAGAACAGAGGCTGGTACCTTCGGTATGTCGCCGCGCCCACTGCTCGTTTACTGGGCGAAGAAAATCTTCCCTTCCCCGAGAAGTGGAATCGTGCACGTGAGTACATTTTAGCTCACATTTGTTATTTTTTCTTCTTTTTGCTTGAAGTGTTTTACTAACATTGTATCTGTTTCTTCTTCTTTTAGCAATCATGGGTACTGTTGAGAATGTCTCCGGTATCCGTGATTGGCTAGAAAAATTGTTGTCGATTGCTCCCTTGGAAGAAAGGTCTTGGAAGTACTTCTCTGGGAAGTACGGTTGAAAAGTAAAGACCCACGGTAAGTGAAGCTTTTGTTTCCGCTTCTTCACTTACTCGAGCCTCTTTTTCTTTGTTGTTTAACCTTTTTCCTTTTGAGAGGGTTTCCCTCTCGTGGGGTGTCTGCTGCATCCATTCCGAAAATGTCCATGGCTCAGGACCAAAAAATTATTGTTGGTTCTTCTTCCTCGAAGAGGAAGGTTGGTGAGTCTCAGACCTTAGAAGAAGAAGAAGAAGAAGAAAAGGAGGGCAATTTGCTGCACAGGTCACGAAGAAGGAGGGTAATTTCGGACGATGAGTTTACACCCGTGGTTGTGCCTTCCGTACCTGAAGTCAGACCCTCTACCTCTGAAGATGCTTCTCCCTCTCCTGTACATGATTGTGTGGATCACTTGTTCCGTGAAGGCTTTGGCCCCACTATTGATGAAGTTCCCCTGGCTGCTTTTCCTGCTTCTTTCAGAGAAGTTCGTTCATCCGCTCCTGTTATTCCTCCGCTCCCTTGGCTATTACCGCTCCTGCAACTATTTTTCCCGCGGCTTTCCCAGCTCCTCTGACTTTCGTGCATGTAGCTTCTTCATCTCTGCCTGCTTTTGTGCCCTCCGTTAGAGAAGTAGGGTCTTCCAGCAGGGAGATGCGACAGGTTCTCATAGAAGTTCCGGCTGAGGGGAGTCTCTTCAAGAAAACTGGCGAGCCTGAAGTATGCTTAAACCCTTGATAGGCCCCACAGAGAGGACCAAGTTCAACAGCCATAGCGCCCTTACATCGGCTAATGAAGTCGTGCATACCTCTTTTAAGGTAAAGTGCACTCTTTCTCATTTCATCTTTATACATGAAATTTATTGTATCTAATTGATTTCTTTTTTGTAGATCAATCTTATAGGCATGGAGATTATGAAGAGGATTTCTAACACGGAGCAAGAGCTAAAGGAGTGGTATGCTGAAGCAGGGAACTGGAAGGGGCAATATGAAAGCCTGAGGCTCGACATGGAAGCCTTAGAAGAAGAAAAGTGTACCTTGGAGCGGCAGATGAGAACCATGGATGCGGAATTGGCAGTAGAGAAGGCTTCTTCTAACCAAGCAGACAAAGAGAAGAGCATTCTTGAGTCTTCATTTGCTGAGCAATTATGTCGTGCCTCGGAAGAAGTTAGGAGCTTGAAATCCTTGCTGGAGCAGAAGGAGGAATATTCAGGCGAGCTTGTGCAGTCACTCACCCAGACCCAAGATGATCTTCGCATTGCTTTAGACAAAGTCCAATCTCTGGAGGAGTCAATTGTACCTTTGAAGGCTGCCCATGAAGCTGCTGAAGCTGAGAAGGATGGGCTAAGAGCTGCACTTCAGATATGGGAGAGAGATTATGAAACTCTTGAAGAGGCGGCAGCTGTCGATGTTAGTTGGGCGTACATGAATTCTCGCCTCGACACATTGACAGAAATGAGTCGGGAGGATTTCGATATTGACGCTGAAATTGCTAAAACCAAAGAAGCCATGGAGAAGGCTCAACAAGGTCAGAATCTCTCTTCACCTGAAGGTGAGACTCCTGCTGCTCACACCTCTTCGTCCAAAGCTGCTCATGTTCCTACCGCCAGTGAAGAAGTCAATCCTCCTCCTCAAGAAGATTAAGATGTTGGTTCACTCCTTTTTTTAATTTGATTGGTGGTTACCCCCAGCTCCATCGAGGGTAAATTTGGATCTTTTAAAGTCCCCAACTGACAACTTAGGGGCAACTTAATGTACAAAAACTATATGCGGCTAAGTATCTAGTCAATACTTAGTTCCTACTTAGCCGCTTTTTAAATATATGCAAGTATGACCTTTTTTGCTTTGAGTTTTTGTTTCACTCTTAAGTATTTTGCATGTTTAATTTTTGAGGTTTTTATTTTACCTCTGAGTTCATGTTTGATTTTCGAGGTTTTTGTTTTACCTCTGAGGTTTTGCATAAAGATGCTGAAATTATCGTACCTTTTCATAGTAGGCACAGTGTTGCATATAAAATGCGAGCCTTTTTGCAATAGTCATTGTTTATGAAAGAGGGCCATTTATGATCGACACTTAATGAAGAAGACATCTCAACTTCATGATGGTGTAATAATGCAATAGAGTGATAGGAATTTTTACATGTTTAAAAATGTTTCTAAGGAGAGCTTTTTGTTTGAACTTCCACAACATTTTACATGTGTTTGATTATCGTCTAAAACTCATGTTGCAACTGTTTTCTTTTAACAAATTTTGATATACACTTGTATTTTGTAACTGTTTTTCATAAGTAACAGCTTTTTCGAGTTAATACATGTTTTTCGTTTGTAACAGTTTTTATAAAGATTGGGATTCTCACCCGTAACTGTTTTTGTTGACAACAATTTTTAATAAGTACGAGGGAAATGCTCTTACATCCGTAACTGTATTATTTGATAACAATTTTCTAAAAAAATACAAGAATTTTGATCTTTCATCCGTAACTGTTTTATTTGATAACAGTATTTTATATGAGTACAAAGATTTCGTAACTATTTTTAGTTACAATAGTTTTTGAATGAGTACAATGATGATGATCTTTTACCCCTCACTGCTTTTGGTTACAACATTTTTCTTTTGAATAAGTACAAAGATGTGCATTTCTTCCTCGTGGTTAATATTTTGCCTTTCAACCTGAACACGTTCGAAGGTTTTTTGGATTAGGCTTTGTATTTGAGTCTTCGGCTCTTTCGATTCTGCTCGTATCACTTGTCTTGTTGGGTAGATGGATCTTCAGGCTCGAGCTTTGACTTTCTGATAGTCTTCTTTGCTTTGTCTTAGCCTTCCATACTGTATAGTCCCCCAAGTGTTTGAGCTTTGAAGAATGAAATCTCGAGCATTTGACTATTCCTTCCTTGTGGTCCTTTTCCTGAAAAGGAAAAACATGCGGGACTCGAAGGTATATAGTTTTTAGATGATGACTGCTTAACCCTTTAAAACGTCCATCAGAAAGTGTAACCCTAGACCGGGAATTTAGTTACTTCCTCGCGGCTTTGCAGGTCTAATATCATCATCTGGTGATGGGTTAGCTTTATGCCTATCATCTAAAATAGTTAGTAAAATTTTAAATGTTCAAAATAAAATTAAACGTGTGATACCTGACCAGGGGTACTTCTTTTCCTTAGAAGTAGTACTTCTTCAAGTGGATGGCATTCCAACTTGTCGGTAGGATTCTGCCGTCCATAGCTTCCAGCTCGTAGGCGCCCTTCCCAGCTATTCCTCGGACTTTGTAGGGTCCTTCCCAATTTGGATTTAGCTTTCCTGCGCCTGCTTCTTTTGTTGATTGAAAGACTTTTTTTAGGACGAAGTCCCCAATCTTGAAGTATCTGAGATGAGCTTTACGGTTGTAATAACGCTTTATGATTTGTTTTTGAGCTGCCATCTGTATTAGTGCTGCTTCCCTCCGTGGTTCGAGCAGATCTAGATTAGTCCTCAATTCGTTGTCGTTTGCTTCCTCCGTGGTTGTTATAACCTTATGCTTGGTTCGCCAATTTCCACAAGTATTAAGGCTTCTGAGCCATAGACAAGTGCGAACAGAGTTTCTCCCGTGGCTATTTTTGAAGTTATTCTGTATGCCCATAGTACCGCTGGTAACTTATCATGCCAATTTCCTTTGGCTTTATCTAGCCGCTTCTTTAGGTTGTTGATGATGATTTTATTCGTTGATTCCGCTTGACCGTTAGCCACAGGGTGGTATAGCGTTGAAGTGATCCGTTTGATTTTCCAGCTTTCGAAGAACTCTGTGATTTGCGAGCCTATGAACTGTGGGCCATTATCACACACGATCTCCTTTGGTATTCCAAAGCGGCATATTATGTTTCTCCATAAGAAGCTTTTAACTTCCTTTTCTCGCACCTGTTTGAATGCTTCTGCCTCTACCCATTTTGTAAAATAGTCGGTTAGCACGAGTAGAAACCGTACCTGCCCTTTAGTTGGGGGAAGAGGTCCCACTATATCCATACCCCATTTCATGAAGGGCCATGGAGATATAATTGGATGAAATAATTCCACGGGTCGATGCATGTTATTGGTGAACCTTTGGCATCTGTTGCATTTGAATACGAAGTTCTTGACCTCTTCTTCCATCTTAGGCCAATAATACCCAGCTCTGATTAGGGTTTTTACCAAGGATCTCGCCCCTGAGTGATTTCCACAGTGTCCTTCGTGGACTTCTTTCATCACAAACTCCGTTTGATTAGGTCCGAGGCATTTAGCTAGGGGCCCTCCGAACATCTTGCGATATAATGTATTGCGAATGAGTCAGTACCGTGCAGCTTTATGGCGGAGTGCTTGAGCTGTTTTCTTGTCTTCAGGTACGGTACCATTCTGCAAAAAACTTAGAATTTCATTTCTCCAATCCCAGGTTAAATTGTTGAAAGTTACCTCATTTCTGTCCTGGCCGATCGCTGAATGGAATAGATGAACGACAATTGCATTGTCTTTGTTGGTTACTTCTATGACTGATGTGAGATTAGCTAATGCATCTTCCTCTGCATTTTCTTCTCTAGGTATTTGTATTATCCTCCATGTTTTGAATTGTCTCACGAGCTCTCGTGCCTTTTCCAGGTACTAATGCATCCGAGTCTCTCGAGCGATGTAAGTCCCCTGCATTTGATTTACTACCAGTTGGGAGTCGCTGTTGATTACGATTTGCTCGATTGAGAGTTCTTGTGCGAGTTCTAGTCCTGCAATGATAGCCTCGTACTCTGCTTCATTGTTAGTTATAGTATAACATTTGATAGTCTGTCGTGCCTTTTCACCCGTGGGTGATATTAAGGCTATGCGTAAGACGGCACATTTTATATTGGAAGAACCATCGGTGAATAGGGTCCATAGACCCGGATTAGAACCGTTAAAGAGTTGTAACTTTTTTTCCACTTCAGGGACAATGTTATTACTAAAGTCAACGGTAAAATCAACTAAGATTTGATACTTAATTGTAGTCCTAGGCTGATATATTATTTCATGCTCATTTAATTCTATGGCCCACTTGGCTAATCTTACCGATAGTTCTTGTTTATGTAGTATGTTTCTTAATGGATACAAAGTTACAACAACGATTGGTTGACATTGAAAATATGGTCGTAATTTTCTAGATGCCATTATTAAAGCTAAGGCTAACTTTTCTAGATGTGGATATTTGGTTTCAGCATCTAGTAATGTTTTACTTACATAATAAATAGGAGATTGTTTACCTTTATCTTCTCTTACCAATACTGCACTTACAGCAGTTTCTGAGACAGCCAAGTAGACGTAAAGCCTCTCCTCCTCCTTTGGCTTTGATAGCAGCAGGGGTTTTGATAGATAAGCTTTCAGATTCTTGAGAGCCTGTTGACATTCTTCAGTCCATTTGAACTGATTCTACTTTTTTGAGGACTGAAAAGAATTTAAAATATTTCTCGGAAGACCTGGAAATAAATCTTCCCAAAGCTGCGATTCTTTCCGTTAGTCTTTGAACTTCTTTTTTATTTATTAGTACATCAGGTATTTCTTTTATAGCTTTAATTTGAGCGGATTTACCTCTATTCCCCTGTTTGACACAAGGAAACCCAAAAATTTACCTGATTCTACGCCAAAAGCGGATTTTTCTGGATTCAGCTTCATATTATACCTGCGTAAAATGTCAAATGTAATAGAGAGGTGCTAGAAATGGTCTTCCGCTCGTGTTGATTTTACCAGCATGTCATCGATGTAAACTTCTATCGTTTTTCCTAGATGTTCCTGGAACACTTTGGTCACTAACCTTTGATATGTGGCTCCAGCGTTTTTTAAGCCAAATGGCATGACTTTATAACAATAAGTCCCATGTTCGTAATAAATGAGGTTTTTCTTCGTCTGAGGGATCCATTTTAATCTGATTATAACCAGAATATGCATCTAGAAAGCTTTGCAATTCATGACATGCGGTGGTATCAATCATTTGATCTATATGTGGTAATGGGAACAAATCTTTGGGGCATGCTTTATTTAAATCAGTATAATCTACGCATACTCTCCATTTTCCATTCTTTTTAGGTACTACCACAGTGTTAGCTAACCAGTTAGGGTACGTTACCTCTCGTATCGAACCAATTTTCAAGAGTTTCTGTACCTCTTCGTCAATCACTTGGTTCATGAATGGTCCTTGCTTTCTTTTCTTCTCTTCGACCGGGGCTCTGCCTCGTGCCTATATACACCTTCTGTTCAGGTTTTTGTTCAAACAATGGAACAGCTTCAAGCTCTTCCATTGTTGTTTTGATGTGCTCATCTTCCTCCGGTTCATGAATGACGTCCGGTCTGGAATCTACATCTGAGTGGTCCAATGCATCTCCCGTGGTGACTTGATTCACCTTCTCGTGAGTATCTCCTTCCGTATCTGCTTGAACGTTCATTTCTTTTGTACCTGTTTGGTCAGTAACTTTTTCCGTACCTGTTTGGTCGGTGACATCTATATGGAAGATTTCTCTATCTTCCGGTTCTTCCGTCTCTACTTTTTTGTTATAATGCGCCACAGAATTTATATTTCTGGAGGTCTATTGATCACCTCTAATCTTTCTGATTCCTCATTCTAAAGGGAATTTAATTACCTGGTGTAAGGTGGATGGTACTGCTTTCATGTCGTGGATCCGGGCCTTCCCATAATCACGGTATAAGCCATGCCAGTATCAATGACTTGGAATTTGGTGTTATTAGTTACTCCCTCGGCGTAAGTGCTAAGTTTGATTTCTCCTTTGGTTATCACTGTAGAGTTATCAAACCCTGATATGGCTCGTGCCTTTGGGATCACCTGATTTCCCATGAGCATTTTTTCCGCGACTCTTAGCAAAATGATATTGACTGAACTACCTGGATAAATTAACACTCTTTTAACATTAATGTCATGAATGAGTAAGGATATTACCAGAGCATCGTTGTGGGGGAGTATTAGTCCGCCAAAATTTGCATCGTCAAAGGTTATATCCTCTACATCTGGATTTTCTCGAACCGGCTTTCCGTGGGTAATTGTGACTTTCGAGGCTAATTTGCAAACTATTCCGTTCACTTCCTCTCCTCCATGTATCACGTTGACGGTTCTTTTTGGAGATGGAGGCTTTGGGGGCTCCTGCCTGTTCTTCATATATGTCTGTTTACCTTTATCACTAAACAATTCTGTTAAGTAGCCATGTTTCAATAATTGTTCTATTTCTCCTTGTAAAAATCTGCAATCTGCAGTCCTGTGTCCATGATCGTTATGGAATTCACACCATAAATCTGGGTTCCTCTTATTTGGGTTTGACTGCATTTCTTTGGGCCATCTAACCTTATCTCCCATATTTTTCAATATTGAAACAAGTTCAGGGGTACTTATATTAAAGGTGTGATCCCCAATTCGTGCATTACCTCTAGGGCGTTCATCTTGATCCTTTCTGGATCTAGATGAGGATGAGCCCGCATCTCTTCTTGGTGGCCTATAATCTGACCTAGTGTTTTCGAACCTGAGACGAGTTTCGCGTCCCGATGGTCCTAAATAAGGGTCGTACCTGTTTTTACTTGATCTCCTATATGATTCGGAACGTCTGGATCTAGTACGATCTTCATCTTTCGAATGAGCAATGGTATCTTCTTCTATCCGAAGTTTAGTACTGTACATGTTATAAACATCATTCCACATTGTAGCTGGGAATTCTCTCAAGCTTTCTTTGAGTCTCCTCGTGGCTTCTGAGCTTTTGTCATTTAGGTTACTTGAAAATGCCATGGCTGCCCAATTATCAGGCACCCTTGGTAGTTGCATTCTTTCTCGCTGGAACGTGTCTACAAATTCACGGAGTAGTTCCGTGTCTCCTTGCTGTATTTTAAATATGTCCTCCATTCGTTTCTCGATTTTTTGTGCACCGGAGTATGCTTTTATGAAAGAATCTGCAAGCTTAGCAAAAGAATCAATTGAATTTTCAGGGAGAAGAGAATACCATATTAGGGCTCCTTTGGTAAGAGTCTCTCCGAATTCTTTGACAAGGACTGATTCAATCTCTTGTTTTGTTAAGTCGTTGCCCTTTACTCCGGTGGTAAAAGCAGCCACATGGTCGTGTGGGTCAGTTGTTCCGTCATACTTAGGAACGTCAGGCCTTTTAAACTTCTTGGGTATAGCAAGGGTGTTGCCCTTGGTTTCCAAGGTTGTTGAGAATATCTATCAACATCAATTCCTTTGATAACAGGTAGTACTCCAGGAATTTGCTCGATTCGATCGTTTTGTTCCTTCACCTGTTTCTGCAAGGTTAGTAGTAAATTTTGTAATTCAGGGTTATTAGTCATGCCTGGTCTCGTTTCGAGAGATTCATTAGGAGTGTCATCCCTTGTTGAGTTTACCAACCCAGACTGAGGATTTTCCACGGTAATTGTGTTATTAGGAGGTGGTTTCAGTGATGCAGGTGATGTCGCTGGTAATCCCCTTGCAAATTCTTGCAAAGCTTGACTCACGTACTCTGCAATCATTTGCGTTACATGATCTTGTTCTACTGTTTGATCATTATTGTTGTTATCGTTGTTGTTGTTGGATCTCTCTTGGGATTGTTCCCTTGAACCTCTTGGGGATGGAAGAGGTGATGGAATCATATCTCTCTGTTGGTTATTGTCATTGGGATTCGACATAGTTCAGAGGAATCTCTTTGAAAAGCAAACTAAGATTATCATATTCCCGGTAACAGAACCAATTTGTTTAACCAAAGAATTAGATCCTTTGATCAAAGTTATTTTTAGGATGAACACGGGTTACTGATAATCAAGGAAATAATATTAAGTAAAGAAGAATAAGTAAATAATGATAATAAGATGCTCAGAAAAGTAAAATGTATTGTATTCGTAGTTCAACTGCCCTTACAAGCTATTTCCTCTTCCCTTATATAGAGAGTTTCTCAATATAAGGTCTGCCTCTTACAATGATCACTCATTAATGACTAATTATTACATTAATGGGACGTTACAAAGGATAACCGTAACTGTTGCGTGAAGGTTGTGTAACATGTAAGTCATTAATTGAGGATCTCTGGATCTGCCCGTAGCTCTGTCCGGATTCATTCTGACCGTATCTCTTCCTTGTCCCAATCAGGTTGGGTTTTTCGTAGCTGATTACCCCGTAGGTTTATTGATTTGTACCTCTCTGTTCCATACCTCTTTATAGAATCATATCCAGCTGTTATTTTTTCCTTGGTCCACGTAGCTGGCTGAGTTGTCAGGAGTCATTTTACGTGTGAAACTCTTATTTATCAATACAATGACCCCAGGAAGTGATCCACTCCAGATGTGCTTTTCCTGTCCACAAGATAACCTACATAATCAACATCAGCATACCCAATAAGATTAAAATTGCCACCTGAAGGGTAGTACGGAACCATGTCCTGTGTTCCCTTAAGATATCTCGAGATTCTTTTGGCAGTCTTCAGATGAGATTCCTTGGGGTTTGACTGAAAGCTTGCACACAGTCCCACGCTGAATACAATATCTGGCCTTCTTGCAGTAAGATAGAGGAGAGATCCAATGACGCCTCTATACATTGTTTGATTCACATGAGAGCTAGATTCATCCATGTCTAGTCGAGTAGCAGCAACAATGGGAGTGTCAATCACTTTTGATGCTTCCATGTCAAACCTTTTCAAAAGCTCCTTGATATACTTTTGTTGACTAATAAATGTTCCCTTTGTGGATTGCTTCATTTGAAGACCCAAGAAGAAATTCAACTCACCCATCATGTTCATCTCAAACTCACTTCCCATGAGTTTTGCAAATTCTTCACATAGTGAATCAGTTGTTACCCAAAAAATGATATTATCAACATATACCTGAACAATGAGCAGGTTCCTCCCTCGTTTCTTCAGAAACGGAGTGTTGTCAATGTTTCCTCTTGCAAAACCATGTTCTAAGAGAAACTTTGACAACCTTTCATACCATGCTCGAGGAGTCTGCTTCAATCCGTACATTGCCTTGTCCAATTTGAACACATATCCATGGTGTTCATGACATCAAAACCTGGAGGTTGCTTTACATAGACTTCTTCCTTGAGGAAACAATTCAGAAATGCACTTTTAACATCCATTTGGAACATAGTGAATTCCATATGTGATGCAAAGACACTGAGGATTCTGATAGCTTCCATACGAGCAACCTGAGCAAAAGTCTCATCATAATCAATTCCTTCCTCCTGATTGTAACCTTGGACCCCTAGCCTTGCCTTGTTCCTTGTAGTGTTTCCATGTTCATCAAGCTTATTCCTGAATACCCACCTGGTCCCTATGATGGTTCGATCTAAGTGTCTAGGTACCAGGTGCCAAACTTTGTTCCTTTCGAATTGATGCAACTCATCTTGCATGGATGTGATCCAGTCTGCATCTTTTTAGGCCTCCTTAATGTTTTTGGGCTCTATATGGGAGAGAAATGCTGAGAAGGCAAGTAAATTTCTGGCTTTTGATCTGGTTTGGACACCTGAATCTAGAGGAGTGATTATATTATCGAGAGGATGGGAGCTTTTGTGTTTCTAGTTAGGCACTTGAATTTCATTTATAGAAGAGCTGGGTAAACATGACTAGTTCCCCTGTGTCCTTCTTTCTTCTACCCGTGGAGTACTTTGAACTGCATCAACCACTATTTCTTCAACTTCAGTGGTTGTAATTGTAGTATCTGGTTCCTCTCTGACTAATGAGGAAGAGATTTCATTGTCTTCACCTTTCTCCTTCACTTGACTCATCATATCTGCCTTTTCATTTGCCATATCAATGACCTCTCCTGGAACCAGCAGAGGCTCTCCATATTGATCATCCTTCTTGCTCTTCTCAGAAGAGAGATAGGACTCGTCAAAGATTACGTGTACACTCTCCTCAACACACAGAGTCCTCTTGTTTTATACCTTGTAGGCTTTGCTTTGAGAAGAGTATCCTAGAAAAATTCCTTCATCACTCTTGAAATTAAATTTTCCAAGTTGATCCTTTCCATTGTTGAGAACATAACAATTGCACCCAAATGTTCTTAAGTGAGTCAGCTTGGGTTTCCTTCCATTCAGCAACTCATAGGGAGTTTTGTTCAAGAGAGACATGATCATGCACCTGTTCACCAAGTATAAAACAGTGTTCATAGCTTCAACCCAGAAGTTCTTAGCAATCCCACTATCGACCAGTTTTGTTCTTTCCATATCTTCAAGGGTTCTGTTCTTCCTTCGCATAACTCCATTTTGCTGTAGAGTTCTAGGGGCTGAGAAGTTATGGGTGATGCCATTCTCCTTACATAATTCATCAAACTTAGCATTGTCAAATTCTATTCCATAATTTGATATAATGCATGCTACTTTTGATTCCATCTTCATTTGAATTTTCTTCACAAAGGCTACAAAAACTTCAAAAGTCTCCTCTTTTGTTCTAAGGAACACAGTCCAAGTGAATCTGGAATAGTTATCTACTATCACAAAAATGTATCTTTTTCCTCCCCTTCTTGGCACTCTCATAGGGCCACATAGATCCATATGAAGGAGATCAAGTGGTTTTGAGGTGATGACATCCTTCTTTGGCTTGAATGAGGATTTCACATGCTTTCCTCTAGCGCAGGCATCACAAACTTTGTGCTCTTTGATCTTTGACTTGGGCAGACCATGAACCAGGTCCTTTTGAACAAGCTTATTCAGTAGAGAGAAGGTTGCATGCCCCAACCTTCTGTGCCACAGTTCAACATCATCATCAACTTCTTTCAAGCAGCTCAGATCACCACTTTGTAGGTACTCAAAATCAGCAACGTATATGTTCTTGTATCTTTTGGCCATAAGTACCCCTTCACCAGTTACTATATTTGTAACTGCGCATATCTTTGACAAGAACTCCACCTTGTTTCCTTTATCACATATTTGAGAAACACTCAAGAGATTGTACTTAAGACCATTGATATAGTACACATTCTCTATTGAGTGAGTGAGTGAGTGAGTGATTTTCCAATTTTTCCAACACCAAGAATGTACCCTTTTTCCCATTTCCAAAGGATACACTCTCTCATTGCATGGCTTTTAGTGAAAGAAATTTCATGGAATTCCCAGTCATGTGATTTGAGCATCCACTGTCCATGAACCATTGTTGACTACTTCCTTTCACTATTCCCTGCACAAGGAAATAAAGGGTTAGATTTAGGAACCTAAACAAGTTTGGGTCCCTTTTAATAAGGAAAGGCATGGATAAGTGATCTTCTAGTCCATGCAGGTAACATGCGCTTTTTATGGGTGGCACCTGGTCCTCTTTCAGCAGTTACTTATTCGGCAAAAACTTTGTTTTCCTGAAGAGACTGAACCCTGGCTTGACAATTTTCTTTGAAATGCCCATTGTTCCAACAATGGGTACACAACCAATTATCAGGCACAATAACATACTTGCTATGAGGGTTATAAGGAGTTTTCTCCCTTTGAAACCCTATTCCCTGCCTGTTTACACCAACGTACATGGCAGTAATAGCATCCAAGGATCAGGTCCATTTAAGAGACTTCTCAAGATCACTTTTTACTCTTTCGAGTTATGCTTGAAGTAGTCTACGATCACTACTAAGAAGTCATCTCTTTCTTGCTCTATGGTAGGAGCTTTCTCCACCAAGTCGTCTTTTTCTTATCTGAAATTTCCAATGGTTTCTTTTAAGTCAACCATTACCACCATCAAATCATCTCTTTCGTGTTCTACACTAGCAATTTTCTCAATTAGAACCTCTTTTTTATTTTTCAGATTATCTATAGTTTCCTTCAAATCAACAACACAAACTACCAAGTCATCTCTAGTTTGCTCAGCATCTCCTAATTCCATAGTTAAGGCATCCTTATCATTTACAAGACTATGGTAAGCATCAATTAACACATTAGCTAATGCCATGAGTTTTTTAGGAGAGTAGGATTTCAGATTTCTCTAAACATCTCGAAAGTTTACCTCTTCATCTACATCATCGCCTTATTGAGACATCAAAGCGTATATTGAATCATATTCATTTGCTTCACTTTCAACTGCCATCATAGAACTATCACCTGCATCATTCTTTTCTTTAGACTCCCCGAAAAAATCTCTCCATGCTGCAAGAGCTTGCTACACAACATTGTCAATGACGTTCTTTCTTTTGAAACATTTATCAGGAACCAGGTTCCTCTTGGCTGCTTTGTCAGAGTTGTGTTTGAAATGTTCTTGCTTCAGGAGAGGGCAATCTTTGATGAAATTACCCGAATTTCCACACTTATTAGAGAGGTCATAATTCTTTGGCTTGATAGAACTTCCTCTTTTTGGTGTATCTCCATTCCTTCGAACCATTTTCCGAAACCTTCTGGTTAAGTAAGCCATTTCACTATCCTTGCCACTTGAGTCATTGCTTTCTGCCTTGAGTACTAGGTTCTTTTCTTTCTTTGGTTCTATTCTCTCACTGTCCTTCTTCTTCATTTCATACGTCTTCAGATTCTCAACCAGCTCATATATAGTCAGCGTCTGCAAATCCTTTTCTTCAGTAATGTCGTTCACTTTACTCTCCTAGGAGCTGGGCAGAACGCTAAGAATCCTCCTCACGAGCTTGTTTCTTGGAATGATTTCACCAAGAGAGTGTAGCTCATTTATGATGTAAGTGAATCGAGTGTGCATATCTTGAATGGATTCATCATCCTTCATTCTAAAGAGCTCATACTCAGTGGTGAGCATGTCAATCTTAGATTGATTTACTTGAGTGGTTCCTTCGTGAGCTGTTTGTAAAGCTTCATATATATCTTTGGCGGATTGATAAGCTAAGATCCTGTTGTATTCATCAGGCCCTATAACACACACCAAAATTTTCTTGGCACGAAAATTCTTCTCCACAGCTTTCATGTCAACATCATTGAACTCTTTTCTCGTTTTAGTCACTGTCACAGCGGGATCTCGCACCTTTTTTGTAAGAAAAAATGGAAAATCACATATAACATCCCATAGCTCGGAATCTTCAGCCATGATGAAGTCATGCATCCTTGTTTTCCACCACCCATAATATTGGCCATTAAACCTAGGTGGTCTGTAAGTGGACTGACCCTCTTCGAAGTTTGGTGGAGTAGCCATGAGGATCCTTTCTAGGTGTTAACCTGATATAAAGAACTCGTTCTGATACCAATTGATAGAATATATGAGTCCGCCAAACTGAATAGAGGCCAAGTCCTATAACAGTTTCCGCAGAATAAGCTAATGCAACAGTAAGTAAATGACACGAGGGATTTTACGTGGAAAATCCCTGCTCAAGGGGATAAACAAATCATAACCTACACTATTAGGATTTCAACTTCACTATGAGCAATATTTAGATTAAAACCTAGGAATTAAACTCTTAATCTCTCGCTAACTTGTAATACACCTATTACAAACCACTTTGCAATACACCTATTACAAAGACATCAACTCATGACTAACTCTAGTCACGACACAAACACTAAAAGTTTATGGTTTACAAAGGGTTCCTAATTAATTCTTCTAGGTAAGCAAAGTAGGAATTTAATATGAAGAACAATTACAAAGTTACAACTCAACTAAGGACATACACGAGACTTGTTGTAAGAACTGGTATGTAGTAGTGTTGTACTTTGTTCTTGATTGCACTTGAGAATTGAATGCTTGATTATCAGATGGTTGTCTTGCTTGGATGAATTCTCAAGTGTTCAAGTAATGTTTTTTTGTAATGTTAATGTTAATACAACTTGGATGACATCACTTGAATAATGTAATCACTTGGTTGGTACAAGGTCCTTTCCAATGGAAGTGACTGTTGCACTGTGCACTACTGTTTGCGTGTACACTGCAGGCTGTCACTTTCCAGTTGTGGAGAGTTGAATTCATACTGCTGCTAGAGGGAATCTAAGGGGATTAGGTTCCTGAGTTGATTCTTAATCTCCTGAAGTCATAGCAACTCTCGTTAGCTTGGGTCCAATGTTTGAGCTATGTACCAAGTGTGTATCAGGTTCCTTATCTGGTTCTTTGACAGTAAGTTTGTTAGATCATCAAAACATTAAGCTAAGGTACTGTAAATCCATCAATAAGCAAAGGACATAAAATTTAAACCAAATAAATGGTAATAGCAGGTCATTCCCGTCAATTTTCGACACGAACCGAAAATTTAGATCAAAGACGATGGAGTATAATCGGACAAGAGGGAGTACCATCACCTCTCATAAAACCACCTCTATATGGATAAATATAGATTTTGGCAAAGGAATAACAACTGTAAAATTTAGATATATGTTTTTGCAGAGGCCGATCCAGGATTTTAGGTTTAGGGGTTTCTACGAAAATCCCTAATTAATATATAATACTAACTGGATGAACAGACTGGATTCCAATTTAAATATTCTTATACATTTGATTGATTTTTAAAATAAATACAGGTTCAAGACAAAAGCTTCAAGATTCAGGGGAGCCCGTAGCTATTGAACTGAATCCGCCCTCTATTATTGCTATAACACAAATACATAAATCTTATTAGAACAATCACCACATTCTTCATCACCCATATTATTATTTGTCACTTTATCAGTCCAAGGACTCTGTTAGCAACCTACTATGCTCATCAGGAATTATAGGTAAGATATCATTGCCTGTGATTGTGTAGGGTAAAATATCATACACAAGATATAGGATATGCCGTAAACGATATAAATTGATTCTAATTACCTGGAAGAAACAGAAACTTCACGCAAATGTCTATAAGATGAATGATGACTAGGAAAATAATACCAAACCTATGTCCGTCTCCTGATAATTTGCCAATTTTCATGATTTGATAAAAAAGAATTCAGTCATAGGATGGGAGACAGATGAATCAAAGGAATCCTTTCAGATTTCCTGTCAATGAGAAAAGGAAGAACAACATACAAAGTATACAGAAGGCACAAAAAGATTAAACTACATAATCACTAGCAAGGATATTTTACCCTACATAATCACATGCAAGGATATTTTACCTGTAATTCCTGATGAGAATAGTAGGTTGCTGATTGAGTCCTTGGATTGATAAAGTGGAAAATAATAATATGGGTTGATTCACTCGAATTGTTTGTCAGCACTCAGCAGTAAAATGTATAAAATCATCAATTGATTGCGGTAAATAAATATAATTTGTCAATCACTTTCGAAGGAGGGAAAACTCGAGTGAATCGAAGAATCAAAGACGAAAGAAGGAGAAGACATGCAAAAGTTTTTTCTTTTTCAGTCAAGAGAGAAAGAAGAGTAATAAAGTAGCGACTGTTGGTAAAAATACGGTAAATGGAAAAGTAAAAGAAGCGACCGTTGAGTTTTTTTTTATCGAAAGCACATAAATGCAAAACAAAAGGGAAAAAAATGAAAAATTGCCAAAAAAGAAGGGGAGAAAACTGCCACATCATCTTTTATATTCTCAGCTCTCTATATATATACATACACACATAGTTGCTTCGTTGGCTTCCCTTTCTTTTTGCAAGAACAAAAGTATGAATACTGAGAACCATTTCAACCACAACAACGAACTAGTGAAATTCCACGAGTGGAGTTTGGGGAAGATAGTGTGTACGCAGACCTTATCCCTACACTGAGAGGATAGAGAGGTTGTTTCCGCTAGACCCACTGCTCAAGAAGATGAAAAGACCATTTCATCCATACAAAACAAGCATCGTAACTGTAATAATTAAGTAGAAAATAGCTAAGTAGGATTAGATGATTGTCTGAAGTCATTCTTGGTTTTTAATTTGAAATATTGATTATCACTCATATTTTGTTTTGTCTAATAACTTTCAGAAGTTATAAAAAACACTTAAATATTACCTCCAGTCCCAAATATTAGTGTGATGGAAAATATATGAACTTGTTTAAATATTTGAGGTTTTAGAAAAATATACAACAACAATAACAAACTTAATAAAATCCCATAAGTCACGTCTAATAGAAGAAAAAAATGATGTCATTTAAGGTTTTAGAAAAAACATGATGTCATTTATTCCCTTTTTCCTAAATTTATTCTAAGTGTTCTAGCTAGTAAAGTGTTAATTAAGTCAAGAGTTTAAAAGAGATATATAACATTGTGTATTCCGCAAGAAAAAGTGTCTATTCAATAAATAAGACATAAACAACTTAACTTTGACCCACTCCTCCCTAAAGAATGTGGCATTATTTGCCCGTGGGAATTTGAAACAAATTAACGAATGGACCTAGCAAAGCTAGCATAGTTGATTAGAATTTACTGCCAAGAGAAAAGAAAACATCTCAACATATATAGGAAGGGAAGACATTTCTTTAGTATCTGCATTTATTTATTATTTACCCGTAAAACGGAACCGTTGAATTTATACGTGGTTTATGCACAAGTGAATAAATTTGATCCTAAAATAATAGATGAATTACATTAATGATACTTAGCCTTGAAGTAGATACAAAATAGCATAACTAATAGTTCCGAGAGCAGGGCTTCCAGACACAACAACAATGAAATCAAGAAGCGTGAAGATAAAATTATATTAAGCTTTGAACAGTGTGTAGCTTATGTTTGCCAAAAAATTCGTGTCCAATGATAATAGAGCTCACTATTTATAGCTGCACAAAGGGTAAAAGGCGGGGGGAAGCTAACTTCCTTCAAGGGTGGTCAACTGACCACCCTTCGCCGGAAAATTATACTCTGTATAAGGTAACATATTACTTGTTATTGATTAAAAAAAGACTTTGAACACCCTTACATAGCCCAATGGAAAAGGTTTGAACACCTTTGTTAAATTTTCTGGCTTCGTCACTGGTACAAGGTCCTAGGATCAAGCCCCTCTTTAATGTCAATTATGAGGGTCATTGAAGAATGTGTAACGGAGGGCATAAATGTCATATTCTTTTGTAACGGGCAGTGTACTAAATGACGTATAATATTCTTCATTAAATGCTACCGGGTGGCAGACATTTATTTCAACTTTATTAGTATCGTTCTCTCCGGTAAAAGACGAGATCGTTACTTTCGATTTAAACAATACTCTATCTTCGACTCTGTGTGTCACTTTCTCATGCGATCATTTAATATAACATATTTTACCCCATACAGATAGT
The DNA here is from genome assembly GCA_005239495.1 of Nicotiana undulata. NCBI lineage: Eukaryota > Viridiplantae > Streptophyta > Magnoliopsida > Solanales > Solanaceae > Nicotiana > Nicotiana undulata. The sequence continues at coordinate 23,941 of ML255714.1, forward strand.
CCCCCTGCTTTCCGGTAGCATAACTTTGTGTCACCGGAAAGTTGGTGGAAACATTCTTTTTGTCGTGAAATTTACTGACCCCTTCTGAAAAGTTTCTGACGGTTGATTAGACGCACGTCTCTCCGCATTTAATGCCACGAACACGCGTCATCCCATGATTTAACATTAGCTTTACTGGTTATCGAGGTAATTATGGCCAAATTTTAGTCGCATATTTCTTCACTTACACGCATCAAACTCCTTCATTCACACATCATAATTCTTCAATCTCTCCTCATTAAACCTGTACTCTGTTATTCAACCTTTATTTAATTTTCTTCATACAAGAAATTTCCTTCTTCTCTAACATAGAATGGCTTCTTCTTCTAAAAACCTCAGTTCCTCAAAGAACAAAGGCAAAGCTGATGAGGTTGCTCCTCCTACAGTGAGCACCATCATCCATAGAATTCTCGTCACAACCAAAGACTTCGAAGAGAAATTTCCTTCTGCTAACCTCATACATGGGTCGTTGGCAGACACCCTTCTTTCATTTGTCCTTCCAGTATTCCTGTTGTGAAGGAAGATTATCGTTGCCTGGATTTAGACATCATCGCTCCTGATATGGCGGAGCGGGTAACCTTACCCAAGAAGGGTTTTACGTATTTCTATACATATCCCTTCACTTTGGGGGCATTTTCTCTGAGCGGAGAGCTTGACTCCGTCATTGTAGAATCTTACCTCCACTACCAGGTTTGTTTGGCACAAGTAAGTCCTACCGTGTGGAGGAAGATTGTTTGTCTTCGGCGCCTGTGCCAATAAACGGGAGAGGAGTTATCCCTAGCTCACATGATGAATCTCTATTCCCCCAAAGTCTTCCGCGAGGGAATGGTAAATTTCAGCAAACGTCGCCACCATGCTCTACTATGTATCATGGATGATGACCATGACTTTGGGTGGATGGAACGGTTCGTTACAGTTGCCACCAATGATATCATTCCGGCAATGACTTCATCCTTTCCAGAATCATGGAACCGTACTCGTAAGTTCCTTATTTAATCTTTCTTTCATTTAGAGATCATCTCACATCATTATTTACCCTCATTCTTTCGCCTGTTTCAGCAACTCGACGGGTACCACCTAGGGTTGAAGGCTTGAACCAGTGGGTCCAGAAAATCTTGGACGCACTACTCCCTAAACCCGCACATGAAAAGAACTAGCCCTTAAATACGGGTGGAAGGCCAAAAATCATGGTAACTTAGACTCGTCTCGTCTTTGCTTTTTGTGAGAGGAAATTGATTTCTTTATTAAATTCACGTATACCCCAGGGCTCGGTTGTCGACCCCGTGGAGGATGTTTTGGTTGATCCTGCTGATGCGACGAGGCTGCTGCAGGAAAATTTCACTTGAACAAGCATCTTCGATCCTGCTTCTGGTGTGGGTGCTTCTTCTCGGAGTCCCTGGCTGAAGAACAAGAAACAAAAAAGAAGGTGTTCCTTTGCGGCGAGGGGAAAGAATAAGAGGGCGAAGAATGCCGCCCTCAAGTCGTGTCTGGAAGTCGTGTGATAAGACCTCCACCCAAGTGGGCCACAGATAGCGTGATGATTGACAAAGATGGAGAAGCCAGCGAGGAATGGGCTTCTCTACATAGAAGACGGCGACCTTCTTCAGCTCAACATACTGCTCAATTTATTGAGTTAGTTACACCAACCGAGGATGATGCCTCGGTGCTTTGGGGGTAGTTTGAGATGGAGGAAAATGCCAACTCCCATTTTTGGATCCTAGTTTTGCGCCTGATATTGTGAGGCTGAGTATCGGGCCCCTTCCGTCTTCGGCTGATGAGAAAACAACACCTAATATTGCTCTTGCCGCTGCCACTTCTTATCCTTTAACGCCATCGGCTTCATCACCTTCTTCACCGACTCTTCCACCAGCAACTGCTACGTCATCTCCACCGGCTACATCTGTTCGAGAAGAGGATGTTTCCTCCCCCAGTCCCCGGTTCATAGTAATTTAGGGCAAAATTACGCTACCTCTTCAGAAGATCCGCAGAGGAGGAGGAGCGTTACTTTTTCGGTCCCTACGTGATGCAATCTAATGTCCCGGCCAGTGGAACTTGCCAACTATTTAAAGTTTTTGGCTTTAGAAAAAGATAGGGAAAAGATACAAGTTCTCTTGGGAGAGTGCCTGTTGAATAATGCCATGCACAACGGTGTTGCGATTTGTCCTTCATTTCCTTCATTATTTCTTCTACCTTTGATACGACATTATTCTGAGTTTACATTTTCTCTTTTGCATGCCTATTTTCTTGCTTCCGAGGGCCTCCAAAGGTTGATTAGAGATGAAGAGGAACTTAGAACTGGAAGCAAAAGTTGTTGAGGTCGTTGTGTTGGATGCTCAGTTGTAGCAAAACGAGTAAGAAGTAGAGACCCTTAGCCAAAAAATTGTTGAGAAAATGCATTTGTAACGACTCGGTCGCTCGTTTCAAGATTTTAGCCCTGTTTCCCCTATTTCTACTTTATTATGTGTTGTTCAGCTTGTTTATGTTGTGTTGCGTCAGTTGGCTCGGGTTTGGAGTGATTGTGGAGAGAAATGAGACGCTTAGTCTCTTAAGTTGGCGGAATAGTTGGAAGCGTTAACCGAAAGTTGACTTATAGGTATATAATTCGGAATGTGGTTTTTATGGTTTTAATAGCTTCGTTGGTGATTTGGGACTTAGGAGTGGGTTCGGAATGTTATTAAGAGGTCTGTGGTAGAATTAAGTTTGAATTGCGAAATTGGGTTTTTTGGAAAATTCTGGTTGGCAGTGGAAAATTAGTTATCGGGGTTGGAATGGAATTCTGAAAGTTGGGATAGGTTCGTATTTTCATTTGGGATGTGTGTGCAAAATTTCAGGTCATTCGGACATGGTTTGAGTGGTTTGTATCGTGCGTTCTGAAGATTCGACTAAGTTTGAATAATGATATGTGATATGTTGGAATATTTCGTTGAGGCCTCGAGGGGCTCGGGATGATTTCGGATGGTTAATGGAGAAGTGGAAGTGGGATTTTTGCAGTTGAAGCTGTTGTTTCTGATGTATCTGCACCTGCAGAATGGGGACCGCTGGTGTGATGATCGCGAACGCGGGAAGAAATCGCAGATGCGGAAACCGTCACAAGAGAGGAGGATCTGACCACACCTACGATCCCGCAGGTGCGGGGCCTGAGGCGTAGGTGCGGAAGTTGGTGAGTCAAATGAATTGCGCAGATGCGGCGTTTGGTCCGCAGGTGCGTGAATTAGGTTGCAGTTGCAAAAGTTCTGGGAAGAATGTATAAAAAGGCCCATTCGCAAGCTTTTATTATTTCCACCATTTTTAAAAACGGGTTTGGAGCTTTTTGAGGGTTGTTGAAGAGGGATTCAAGGAGAAACGCATTGAGGTAATGTGTTTGAACCTAATACTCGATTCCATGGTGTTTTTTAGTTAAATAAGCATGAAATTTGTAGGATTTAATGGTAATATTGAGGGGTTAGGGCTTGGAAGTTTGAAGGTTTGATTTGGGGATTTGAGGGGCCATATGTGATCGGATTTTGATGAATTTGGTATGTATAGACTCATGAGTGAATGAGGATTTCAGTTTTGGAAATTTTTTTTGATTCCGAGACGTGGGCCCGGGGGCCGGGTTTGGCCAATTTCGGGATTTGTGATGTGAATTGATAATATTGATGCGGGCTTCGTTCCTTTAGCATATATTAATGATATAATACTAATGTTGGTTAGATTCGGGGCGATTTGTGGCTGAGTCGAGCGGCAAGGGCATTGCGGAGTAGAGTATTGCCTTGATTAAGCTAAGTAACACTTCCAAACTTGGTTCTGAGGGTTCGAAACCCTGAACGGTATGTTATATGACTATGATTAAGGTGACGCACATGCCAAGTGACGGGCGTGCGGGCATGCACCGTGTGATATGTGGCCTAGTTCACCCCATGGCACTGTTTAGTAGTTATTACGGATTGATATCCGCACTTCTATTAATGTGGTTAATGTGATCATGCTAGAAATCATGCTAAGTACTATGTTAAGGCTTCACGCCAATATCGTTGAGACCCGAATGGTCATTTAGTGTTGTCTTCTCATGTGTTTTATTGATGTTACATACTTAGTCCTGTCATAGCATATCATATCATGTCTCAGTCTTGGAAATCGTTATTTGACACATCATATCATTATTCGGGCTAGTATCATGACATTTTGAGCCCGTGTGTGTGAGATTGGAGAGTGATGAATGAGTGAGGCCGAGAGCATGGTATTGAGTGACCGTATTGGATCGGGCTACACACCGCAGCGAGATGTTGATTATGCCTTTATTGGCTTGTTATAGCGCTTGGGCTAAGAGGATCCCCTTCAGAGTCTTTACACCCCCAGTGAGCGCAGTGATATTTGAGGGATGGATCTTGTCCGAAGTGATATTTCATGGATGAATCTTCCCTGGACATGGATCTTGTCCGAAGTGTTTATATTTGGAGATGTATATTCTCCATGAGGCTGGATTGGCCTGTTTTCCTCGATACTGAGTGACCGATGTCAGTGATGTGTATACGTATTCTGGGATGGATCTTCCCCGGGCCGTTAAGCCATATACAATTGAGTGGTTGTGAGGTATATCATTTCTTTGGGCTTGTTACTTACTGAGTTGGTGTACTCACGTTACCTCCTGCACCTTGTGTGCAGATTTAGGTATCCCTGGCCATGGTAGTGCCAATTGATCATTTTGGCTGCGGATCATTTTCGGAGAGGACAAGGTAGTTGCTTGGAGATCGTAGACCCGCCTATATCCTTCCCTATCTTCCTTGTGTATTTTTATTAATTATTTCCACACAAAGTTGTCTTGTTAAATTTTGGGAACAATTGTAGTATTGGCTCATGACTTAGTGACACCAGATTTTGGGGATTTCTCTCTTACAGTATTTCGAAGTTGATTATTATCTTTTATTTAGGTCTCTCTGATGGAAAAATATCATTGTTTAAATATTTTTAATGATAGAAAACGAGTTGGTTAAAATTGTAGGCTTGCCTAGTTCCACGATATGCGCCATCACGATCGGTGATTTTTGGGGCGTGACAGTATTCTATGTATAGTAGGAGGAGAAAAAACTTTGGAAGAGGCCAAAGCGGGTGTCATAGACTTTGACGTCGAAATCGCTAAGGCCCTTGAGCTGGAGTAAGCTGCAAAAGAAGTCTTCCGGCCAAGCCTGATGCTACTGACTCTTCTGGTTCTGGTTCTGGTTCTGGGTTCTCGGCGATTGAAGAGGAACCGGAAGCTGACGATGCTGAGGGCCAAAATTAAGACAACCAAGATATCGAACCGGCGGTGGATCTACCTCCTTCTTATAGGGGCGCGGATGCTTCTATTCTTCCGGGTTCTGGAGATGCAGCAGCTTAACTTTTGATTCCTTTTTCCAACTTTTGTACTTGTTTCGTTTGGCACATTCTTTGTAAATAAAAGTACTTTTTGCTTAAGTACTGTATGAACTTTCCTTTCTGCACGGTTTCGTTTAAACATTATGCAAGTTTAATCTTTGCGTCTTTTTTTTTTATGTATTTGCGTAATTTTTCTTGTGTTTTTTTTCGTTTAAGTATTTGCGCAAATTTGCTTTTTGCTTCTTTTTGTGTAAGGCTTTGGGTGAAGTTTACCCCTAAAGCATTTGGATTCTGGGCATAAGTTCTTCCAAAATCAACCCTTTAACATGAGGGTTTTCATAAGATAGGATCCTCTTACGTTTACAGTGCTCTTGAAGAGGATGCCTCCTGTTCATTACTGCACTAGCATTTGATGTACGTGCTTAACTTTCAAATGACAAAATCAATTCATTGTTCAGAAAAGAAACAAGATAGAAATAAAAGTCTTTACTTTATTCCTTCCATTTTAAAAGTACATAAGCACTCGTTGTGCTAAAAAGCCATTGCCATTTCTTGCGGCTGATTTGTACAACTTGTTTCTACGAGGCTGGTCGCGCAGTCCCCAGTCTTGATGACATAACTATGCTTTCAGGTTTCGTACTTCGGTCGAAGCGACAATCGTTGTATCCGTATCCACATATCACCCCCTTCCCCTAAAGTGTTCAAATGTGAGGAATGCGAGTTGGAACACTGTAAGCTTAGTACCTTCGAGGATTCCACCAAATGAATTGCTAGATAATCTTCAGTTCGGTGACAAACTTCACTTCCCCTTGGGAATTTATGCTATCGAGCCAAACACTATATAAAAATCCCCTAGTGGCTTGCACTTGTGAACAATCAGGTAACCTTTGTTCTATAGCAAACTTAACTTCCAGTAGGAACTTTGCTACCGAGCAAAAGATTATCTAGTCATCCGCGTGGTTCTTCGCTTGTGTGCCTTGTTATTAGAAGATCTTATTGATGTTGTTGAAACTTTTCTTTGTAATATGATTTCCAGTGCTTCCTCGTTAAAAACCTTGCCAGAAAAACCTTATTGGGACAAAAACTGGATGAAGGGAAAAAAGGTGCAGCACATACTTTCAGTACAGGTGATGTACATCACCAATAATATCTCTTGAGGTGTGCCACATTCCAGTTTCTTGGTAACTTTTCCCCATCTTGATTTTCCAACTCCTACGATTATTTCCCGATGACAGCTGAAACCCGATAGGGGCCTTCCCTAATTGGACCTAGCTTCCCTGCATTGAGTTCTCGGGTGTTTTGAGTTACTTTCCTTAAAACCAAGTCTCCCATTTTGAAATAATGGATGTTGGCTATTCGATTGTAATATCTTTCTATTCTTTGCTTTTAAGCTACCATCCTTATATGCGCCAAGTCCCTGCCTTCATCGAGCAGTTCCAAATTGACCAACATCGCTTTGTTATTTGCTTCTCCATTCGCCTGAAAGTACCTTAGGGTAGATTCTCCTACTTCCACTAGGATCAGGGCTTCTGCTCTGTACACAAGGGAGAAAAAAGTCTCTCGTGAGCTCGACTTGGCCGTTGTTCGTTACGCCCATAGTACTTTGGGCAGTTCTTCGAGCCATCTACCTTTAGCTGCTTCCAATATCTTTTTGAGATTTTGTATAATCACTTTTTTCGTTGACTTCGCTTGACCATTTTCCCTCGGATGATAAGGCGAAGATGTGATTTTCAAGTCTTCAAGGGATTTCATGACCTTTGCGCCTATAAATTGTGGCTTGTTGTCACATACTATCTCTTTTGTTATCCCAAATCTGCAAATTATGTCCTCCCACTAGAAATCTACCACTTCACGTTCCCCAATCTTCTGATAAGGACCTGTTTCAACCCAATTAGAAAAATAGTCAGTTGAATCAAAAGGAACCTTACCTTATTAGGAGCCGATGGCAGCGGTCCGACGATTTCCATTTCCCACTTCATGAACGGCCATGGAGACAAAGCTGAGTGCATCGGTTCTGTTGGTTGATGTACTAATGGTGCAAAGCGTTGACACTTATTGCATTTTGAACAAAAGCTTTGGCATCTTGGTCCATTCGGGGCCAGTAATATCCCGCCCTTATCAACTTTAGTACCAAAGAATCCGCACCTGAATGATTTCCACATATTCCTTCATGGACTTCTCGCATAACATAGTTTGCCTCGAAGGCCTCCAAGCATCGCGCAACGGGCCTTGGAAAGATTTAATGTACAATTGGCCTCCTTTGAAGCTATATCGTGTTGCGTTGGGGCGTAGCACTCGGGATGCCTTAAGATCCTCAAGAAGCTTTTTGTGCTTGAGGTAATCAGTGATCTCATTCCTCCAGTCCCATAACAAATTAGTCGCATTTACCTCGTAATAGTTATCTGCGTCTAGAACCGAGCGCATAAGCTGTACGAACGAAATAGAGTCCATTCCCTTCATTTTTGTTGATGATCCAAGGTTAGCTAATGTGTCTGCTTCTGCATTTTCCTCCCTTGGGATATGTGTAATCGACCACTCTCGGAATCGAGCAAGTAGAGCATTAATCTTCGCTACGTGTTGTTGCATGTGTTCCTCTTTGGCTTCGAAGATCCCTAAGAATTGATTCACCACCAGCTGGGAGTCGCATTTGATTTTTATGACCTCGGAATTTAGTCCTCGGGTACGTCAATACATGCTTGAAAGTATCAGGGATGCTTTATTTTCTATGAGCAGCCTGCCCTATGTCTTACTAATCTCTTATATCCTGAAAGTCATGAAAGTGGACTTATCTCTCTATGCTCCTAAGAATATCTCCAGCACCTATGACAAGACTGCCTTTGCCATGATTAGGTATACCTTGGTAAAGGAAACTTGTCTTAAGAAGGAAAAAGAACCAGAGTTCATCCCTACTCAAAGCAGTGGGGGAATCAAATCTGAAGCCAACAAATACTCTTCCTCAGACAAGTTGATGCTGATGCAGCACAACATTGCAGGTATCAAGGAATTACTAACCTCTATGCAGGAGCAGGTGGACAAGATCAGAGAAGTAACGAAAGAAACTGGAGCAAACGTGGCTAAGCTTAGGATCACTCTACAAGCCACAATGAGGAAAGGAATCAGGGCCATGCAGGGTGTCACTGAGAAGCTGACCAAAGTCACCAAGGACATTGATGCATCTTATGAAAGCTTCTGCACTAAAGTGATCAACACCCTGAAATACTTCCATGGAAGGAATTGAATTTTTGGGATCCTTAAGACAATCTTTTTACTTTTTGTTTTATGTTGTAGTTTAAGACTGTTACTTTTGGTTGTGTATGTGATGAGCGGTAGTCGACTATGCTCACTATAACTGTCTAGTTGTAAAAAAAAATTGCCTGCTTAGTTAGTGCTATTACTGAAAATAGTTTCTCTTGCTTTTTTTGATTGATGTCAAAGGGGGAGAAGAAAGAAAAAGAGCGCCGGTTCAAACCAACACCCAAGAACCAGCTTGAATATAGGGGGATCACACTTGATCAATTACCCCTAAGAAGCATTAACTAGTGATATATTATTGTATGCAAATTCTGGTGAGCCACAACATTGCTAAAGGAAAGAAGGTCTACTCAACGGTTATGTATCTTGAACCATTGCCTAACTTGGCAATAAATCACTCAGCCTAAGAAGAAGGGAATCAATCAACACTGAACAAGATTTTCAAGTGCGCAAAAATGGAAAAAATAACGGACATTCCAATCAGTTTTAACCAAGATCCTCAAGCGTGCAAGAATGGAGAAAATCATAGACAACTATCAAATCTGTAGGATTCAATAGAAGCTCGAGTCATGAAGGAATGAAGAAAACATTCCGCCAAGATTGAAGTGAAGTAAGCAATCATCCAAGATTATCTCTAGTCAAGGAAGAAATTCGTAAGGAAAGAGAGATGAATCTTGCTACCATTTCAAGCTAGATTCATGAAGCAACCCTTGAGTCTTTCTCTTATATGTACATGCATCAAAAGGAAAGGATTCCTAAAATTACTGCAATTCAATCCAGAAGACAAGGAAACAGAAGACTCATGAAGCTATAAAGGAAGAAGCAGAAGGACATTGAACATTATGCAACTACACAATCTGTTTCTAAACCTTTATAGTTCTTAGTACAACGGTCGAGTTACTTTGTTCCTTCCTCTCGCTTCGCTCGAGCATCTTCAAACCTCACTCCGGCGAATGGGTACCTAGGCTTCTCCCACTGTATTCTTGAGTCTACAAGTATCATAAAAGATAGGAAGAGTTATAACATAAAAAGAGAGTTGTGTCAACATTACAAAAGCTATTGTTGCTGAATATCGTTGATGGCGAACGAACCAAAACCAACACTATTGTAACCTTTTATCAAAGATCTAAGAGAACCCTTGTGACCCAAGGGAAACTGGACGTAAGTACCTCACCGGTACTAAATCAGTATAAAAATTGTTGTGTCTTGTTTATCTTTTAGTTTGTTTGGTTCATTTCTCTTTAACTGTTCTTTGTGAAAAACCTAGTCGACTAAACTCACACTTAGTCAACCAAGTTTTTAATCGACCGCAATTCATTCCCCCCCCCCTCTTGTACTTTTAATATGTGCCAAAGTTTGCTATGAACGAAATTTTTCCTGATCCTCCGGGTTCATCTTAATTTGGTTGTACCCGGAGTAAGCATCGAGGAGACACATTAATTCATGCGCAGTCATTGCATCGATCATTTGATCAATGTTTGGCGATAGGAACGAGTCCTTTGGGCACGCCTTATTCAAGCCCTTATAGTCTACGCACATGAGAAATTTATTCTTCTTTTTTGGAATTACTACTATGTTAGCTTTCCTGCCCGGATACTTTACATCTTAGATTGAACCGATATGAAGTTTAAGGATTACCTCCTCTTTGATGAATTTGTTCCTGGCCTCGATAATAGGACTTTTTTTTGTCTTACCGAAGGAATGTTAGGATCCAAGCTTAGCTTGTGCACGGCCACTTCCGGCGGGATACCTGTCATAGCCTCATACGACCACGCAAAACAATTGACGTCAGATTTAAGAAATTTAATAAAACCATACCTTAGTTCGGGGTGCAGTCCTGTCTCCAAGTGGAATTTCCCCTTAAGAACTTTTCGAACAATGCGACATGCTCAATCTCTTCTGTTGTGGACTTTATTGCGTTCGTCTCTTCTGGTACCTAGAAATACCTTGGCACTTCATAAAATTCTGACACACCTTCCCCCCAGTTGACTTTTCTTGAATCGGGAGCAGTCGTCGATTCCTGTAACTGCTATGCTTCATGATCTTTCCCTTTTCTACTGGAGATCAAAACTGCATTAATCTCCCTTGCCACCTGTTGGTCACCTCTTATTTGTTTAATTCCCTCAAGAGTTGGGGATATCAACAACAAGTGATATGTTAATGGAACAGTTTTCATCTTGTGTAGCCACGTTCTTCCAATGATGATGTTGTAGCCCATATCACCATCCATTACCTCAAAAAGGGTCGTCTTCATCACCCCTTCGGCATTCGTGGGCAACATGATCTCTCATCCGGTTGTCACGCTTGCTAGATTCAGCCCGACGGGGAGTTTTGTGGATGGAATGATTCTTCCTATAAGTTTAGCTTGTTCCACTACCCTCCATTCTATAATATTGGCCGAACTCCCTGAATCCACCAGAACACGCTTGATTTTAAAATCTAAAACATTTAGAGAAATTACCAATGCGTCGTTGTGAAAGTAGCAACAATCCATCTACGTCCTCCTCCGTGAAGGTGATGTCATCTTCAGCAACATCCATGAGTTTTTTGTTGTGGGTTACTCATACCTTTGTCTTTTTCCCCGCCGAGAAGGTAACCCCGTTAATCTCGTCCCCCCCCCCCCCCCCCCCCCCAAAAAAAAGTAGGGGATTTTCCCTTGCTTTTGAGGGCTCCGCGTTGTCTCGATCACTTAAAAATTCCCTGAGATGGTGTTACATCTCGCGTTTCTCGTACGTTAAAGTTTCATCTTCAGTTAATTGACATTGACCCGGGGACGAGATTATCTTGAGATTAGCATATTTATGCTATTTATAACAAGCAATAAGTAAGTGTCATAAAGGAAAGGGTACACAAATTAAAGAAAATAAGTTTCGTTGAAGGTTGTCGATTTGGGATAAAATATGGTCTGGGATATAATACCCAATATTTATGGATTAGTATCATACAAGGTACCATATGATCGTGATAATATGATGTATACAGTGTATTAAAAATAAGTAGAATTTTAAGTAATTTGAAACAATTCTTAATTATGCGGGTAATTGGTTAATTACCGGATAACGGGACACTACCTAATTATCTAATTAATTAATTCAATATTTTGGGATAAGCTTTCCCATCCCAAAATGTGGAAGCCCCCTGTAACTTAAGATGACTCTTTACGGGTCGTTTGGTTTGAATACGGCTTATGCCGGGATAAGTTATACTGGTATAAGTTATGCTGGGATAAGTTATGTTGGGATTAGTTATGATGGGATTGTTTTTTTATCCATTGTTATGTATGTTTTATTAAATATGACAACTTCATAATTTGTAAGAACAATATATAAGTTACACCGGTGTTAATTACCCCACCTTATATAAGGTATAAGTTATCCCGGTGTTAATTTTAATCCTGGGATAACTTATACCTGGTTTGATAACCAAACAAAGTATGAAGATGGTATTAAATTTGTATACCAGCACTATACCTTCTTATATCTCATACCAAACGACCCCTTAGTGTATATAATAGGTGCCATATTTAGAGAAAATGTTGGCTAAGTAGTCATCCGTGTCTTGTTTCTTCATTTGCTATGTGATCTTAAATATAATGATAGCATTGTGACCCTATAGTAGAATCTCATAAAAAAAATTGTGTCAAATTAAAGCACATAATGAGCAAGAGCATTAATGCATAATATCTTCTCTAAGGCCACAATACCTCAATATTGAAGCTATTAAGTTTTCAAGCAGTATATACAATTTTGTACGCGTTTCTTTGAGCTTCTAGTTCAGAAACTTTTATATGACCTGGATAGTAGATTCACCTGTCTTCTATGGATTGGAAGTCAAATATGCTTAATAGAATCATTGGATTAATTGCCGTCATACCATGATTTTGAATCTTCTCTAGTGTTTAGCTGGTTTCTGCTCAGGTATGTTAAGGCTAAGCCATTTCTTCATTTTGGCATGATCTCGTAGTTACACGAGTTTGATAATGAAGCATAAAGAAAAATTCATATCCTGAAATTTACGTATATTTTTTTTTTGGTTTTGTAAGTTACAATAATATCTTTATCGGGACTTCATATTCATTTGAGTATTTCTTTTTTTCCAGTCAAGAGAGCAGAGAATCTATATATATACAGTATTTTTATTACCATCGAGCTATAATCGATGGGCATGCCCCTATTGGGATACCTTTCATAAGATTGTAAGTTATATACCGAGACTACTATGACCGAGCGTCTATGAGCGAGCCAAGTTGGCCGAGATACAGAGCCTAGTATGGCCGAGCGCCTATGAGCGAGCCCACAACGGCAGAGTAGTTATATACATTCGAGGGTTCTTCGTGGAGGTGTCACACCTACTTTTTCACCGGTAAGGTAATAAGGGAGTTTTTCCGCTTTAAGTGACACTATTCGATTTTGGGATTGATTTTTATTTGTTCAGAGTCGCCACCCGAATTTTTTACGGTGTTCCGGGGCACCATTTATTTAAAAATCCCAAACCGAGGAATTATGACTCTGTTTAAATTGTCTGCGAACCAGAAATTCGGGTAAGGAATTTTGTTAACCCGGGAGAAGGTGTTAGGCATTCCCGAGTTCCGTGGTTCTAGCACGGTCGCTTAATGATTAAATTTGGCCTAAATTATTTAATTACTTCTTTTATACCTATGTGTATTTTTATATTTTTATCGCTTTCATTATTCACTTGTATTCAAAGAGTTATTTTGAGATGGGTCACGTATGCGTAAACCCGTTGAGATTGGATGCGTCAAAAATTATGTCACGCGGACGTGTACATAATTTTCGACACTGAATTCAATTAAGGAAGTAACTAAAGTTGCGCAAGCGCGTATTTTTATTTTGGTTGTCAAAAGAAATCGAAATCACATCACGCGAGCATGTACGTATTTCCGATAATTTTAAAAATCCATTCCTAAAGGTGTCTCTACGAGTGTTTATTTTAATCTTTGTTTGTGTTACGTAAACGTATACACAATTTTGAGGAAAAGGTGTATTTTAGTTGTTTTTATATTCAAAGTTACGAGAACGTATACTTTGATCATTAATTTGTTCTCTAAGTCTAAAGGTATTCACTATCTAATTAAGGAATGGGTTTGAACATTCACTATATCTAAAGTAAATTCCTAAGTTAAGTTATGAGACTAATTTAGGGGAGCTTTTCTAGATAAAGGAAGTATTCAAGGTTTGCTCAAACTAACTTTACTAGTCCAATATATGAAGATTTGGGCCATGGATGAATCTGGCCCAATTAGCAATAAACACTTTAGGCCAATCCTAGTTTTTGGCTATTTGTAAAAAGAGGAGTTGTATAATTCAGCAAAAACATACTAAAGTGAAAGAATTAAAAAAAGGTACAAAATAGAATCATTGATTTACAAATCTAAGCTATGATTAGCATTATTGCATTCAGTCATTACATAGACACTTTTTAGGAAAAATGTACCTATATGCTTCAGAATTCCATCAGATTTGAAGTGAATAACTTAAAGTGATTTTTCAAAAAAAAATTAGGAAAAGAAAATGAACTCGCTACAGTAAGAAAAACTGAAATTTCGGATGGCTTAATTTTAATATCAAAATCACGTCAAGTTTTGAAGGCATTTTTGAATTTCAATTGAATCCTAATAATCAAATGCCTAACATATGAAATATTGTATTAACCTTAAAATATACAGCTCTAAAGCTTTGGGCTTTCGTACCCCCTTTGGGCCCAATCGCCTGGGGGCTCAGACTGTTTCAAGCCTTGACAGGCTATTTTAACAAGCTGACCTGTTTTCCTATATACCATATATCATACTAACAGTTCTGAAAATAAAAGTCCATAGATGTGTTCTCCTTTTACATAAATATTCAGCTATAAAAATACAGGTTTTTTCTTAAGAAATATACAACATTAAATAATGGTCCTAATCTAAGGCTGCTTCAAATCTACTTGAACACCACATGCTCTTTCTTAGCCAAAACCAAACAGTATACCTGCGATCTAAGATAAAGCAAAGATTTACACTTTTTAGAGTGAATCTGACATAACTAGTGGTCAGATTCTCCTCCAGAATGTTATTATATGTGACTTCATGTTTTTCACAAAATTAAGACCATTGATACAAACAGCCTAAAAAAATTACAGCTAAATACACATATATAGCATTTCAGCCCAACAAAATGAATCAACATACAACTGATTTTTTTAGGCGTGTGTAAGCACATCAATATAGAGGAACTGAGATTTATAATAGAAAACCATGTAAACAATGACATTTAGACAGATTTCATTCAGAAATTTCATTTAACATAAGGTAAAGTTACATACCTTAAAATCAAAAGAAAAAACAGCAAATAGAGACCAAATAAAGGTCAGAAAGCCAAGTTATTGGTAGCTTAATAACAGCAATACAAGCAGCAGACCAGCCAGAGAAAAATCCAGGAGAATCAACTCAAAACTGACCCATTTTTAACCCAAAAAAACCACAGCAGACTAGTTTTGAAGTGAAGAAAAATCACAGCTACAAGAAAGACCAAATTTTAAACTATTTTTGCACTCATTCTGCAGTATATTTTGTTTATGTTCTTTCAGGGTAATAGTAATATAATTTCAGATCTTAAGAGCCTTTTATGTGTTTTTAGATGTTGAAAAGGTGTCTAAAGGTCTGTAAAATCTGTGAAAAAGTGTGTGTAAAAAGGTCTATTTTCAGAGGTCATAGGGTGAGTAAAAATCTGTGTGTTGAGGTCTCTCCAGGCTACTGAATATCCTAGTTTTTATAGTGAAAATTAGGGCAGCATCTTTTAGCATATTCCTTATCTCTTTGGGGTGGAATAGTACAGGTACAACTATCTAATCTTATCCTATTGGATAGTTGTACCTCCTTCTAGAACATTCCTATTAATTTCAGCCCTTATCCCCTTTTAATTTACTGTTTTACCCCCTAAAAATCTAATTTTTTGATATTTTCCTAATTCTAGAAATTTCTTGAATTGTTACACCTAAGATTCTTCAATTGTAGTTCTTATATTACCGCTTAATGTCCTTAGAATTACTCTTTTAGTAATTAAGGATTAGATTATTAGCTTATCTATCAATTTTAGCTAGTTCATCTTAATTGAGGGACTAACTCAATAGTTAACCTTAGTAAAGCTGAACTTAGACTAATTTTTAGCTTAATATGTAATTAGTTTAATTATTTTTCTAAGTTAGGAATTATATGATTCAAGTGACTGTCACGACCCGAAATCCCACCTTTCAGGCCGTGACTGCGTCTAACGTTGAACCCGCTAGACCAGCCAACGTATACAACATTATTGCCTTAATAACACAACGTAACAGTATTTAAAACTATTAACCTTCAAACATTAACTGGAATAACTCGAATTCATTAATGTCCAACCTTTTTCGAAAAACATCCCAAATTACTTCCAAATGTTTCACAGCAGAAAAATAATGATATTATCTCAAAAACTCAATATGAAATGATAAGACATCCATAACGAACAATCCCAAAACCGGGGTGTCACAACCTCACGAACTAACTAACTGAGTGCTAAATACAAAGTCTGAAAGAAATATATAATTGTCTTGGAACTAGAAGAAAAAGGCAAGACAATGAGGAAATCCAAATGTAGGAGAGACACCAAGGCCCACGAACGCCAGCGGGTATACCTTGAAGCTCTGGGTAGACTGAAGAAGACTCCATCAATGCGGTCCACTGGGTCCGGGTGCGGGATCTGCACAACATTAAGAAGTGCAGTGTAGTATCAGTACAACCGACCCCATGTACTGAGTAAGTGCCGAGCCTAACCTCGGCCGAAGTAGTGACGAGGCTAGACTTGACA
>ML255715.1:0-24152 GCA_005239495.1 Nicotiana undulata
AGAGGGTGGTATAATCCACACACGGCCCCGAGGAGAAGAGGGGCTCACCACAACTGCTGAAGATATGAAGAGAAGGTACCACTAACGACGGGCTGAGCTACCTGCTATGGAACTACCTACATCCATGTAAAAGATGTAGCGCCCCCGGCAAAAGGGACGTTAGTACTGTGGAATAGTACTAGTATGTATAAACAAACTTTATCCCAAGTACAATCAACCAATATACAGATAAGAAAAAGGATAGAAATAGGACCAACAATCAAAACACACGGAAAGAGACAATCAAAGTCAACAATTTTACAATCTCTCCTTTTTCCATTTTCAACACCACCACATTCACGAGTTTCATCAATATCATATCAATAGTGATAAAGATCACTTTTCCACCCTTATTACCTCGGCCACCCTTATTACCTCGACCACCCTTATCACCACAACCCACACCTTATTACTTCGTGTTGCGGCGCGCAACCCGACCCCGCCTGACAATTATTTTTAAACCTTATCACCACAACCCACACCTTATTACTTCATGTTGCGGCGCGCAACCCGTCCCCACCTGACAATTTATATTTCAAAAACAACACCACCAATAATTTAATCACAACAGCAACAACAACAAAATATTTCATTATAAGAACTTTCCTTTCAAAGGTTCCAAATTTAACACCAACACCAAACAAATTCATCACATGGGCCTTCTTTTCAAGGATCACAAATTCACATTTAACAATTCATTTACTTGGGCTCAAGGCACCCCAACTTTCATCAAGTAGCAATTTATGCACAAGGTGTTGCCATAACCGTTCAACTTATTTACAATGCTTCATATCAATCTCTTTAAACAACTACCACCTTTGCACATAATAAAGTAGGCATGCCAAGTCACAATTCAAAATATCATCTAACACAGTGGGTAGCAATCAACTAGACAGTCAATTCACACATTTCCATATAACTACACATACCGTATGTTTACCACAACAAGAAGGGATTTTACAAGGGTTAAAGTTAGCCATACATACCTCAAAGAGCTCTTCCTTAAGTTTATACAATACACCAATACCTCTTGCCATAACAATCTATAAGGAGATAGAGGAAATTGATTAATAATTAGGAAGATTACCCATGGTGTAACTCTCTTAGGAATTTCATCAAACACCTAACATGTGAAGTAGACTACAAGGTTTAGAAATGATAATTCCTTCCTCCCTGAACCAATTTTAACATGAACTACCCAAATTAGTTCTTTAACATCACATATTATAACTTAGTCCTACATGCATGGCCTATTTCTAACCCCCACCACATATTTGAACCCTTAAACTTATGCATGGAATTTTTGGAAGTAGGGCTTACCCGGATGGAGGACAATCTATGATTATCATTCTTGATTCTTTAAGACTTGAGCAAGATTTGGATGATTATAAAGTTAGGCCCCTTCTTTCTCCCTCCATATGCTCTCATTTCTCTCTAAATTTAGTAGATAATGACCCCAAATGAAGCCCTTAAACCTATTTATGAAAATGGGGTCGGGTTATAAATATAGGAAAAATAAGCCCCCGTAACAGGGTCTGCGATCGCAGAATGGATCGCAGAACAAACATGCGGGTCGCAGAGTGCATTTCAAAGTAGCTGCCCAAACCTGGGCTACACTGGCCCAATCTGCGACGTATCTGCGATCGCAGAATCAAAATGCGACATGAAATGCGATCACAGATTTGACACAGGATCGCATTTTTCTAGCCTTTGGTAGTTTGACCATAACGTTGCGTAGGAATGTCCAAATGACAAACGGTTTGAATAGTTGGAAACTAGACTCGAACACCTTTCATTTGATAGGTTATTCATCACATAACCCTTTATACATAATTATATATGCTCATTCAAAGTATGTACTAGTGCAAATACCTTTGGAATTTTAGCCTATTATGGAATTCTCCCATTTGGCCTAGCCTTAGGCTTCCCCTTGGACCTCACATTACTTATTATATGACTCATACACTTATCCACCACATCCAATTTATTTACATTATAATTAAAGCACATACAATATTACAATTAGTCTACCTGGCACCCCGAATCCTATATTGCTTAGCAAATATTTTCCGGGGCCTTACAAATCAAGAATATAAATTCATTACAACCAAAAATCCATACGAAGTCAAGCCACAATAAACCTTTCTAAACAATGAATCATATCTGATATTGCCATGGTCATTTAGTTCGATTAAATCAATTCATAACTCTTTTTCATCACTTGTTACACAACCCTTAGCACTTAGATACATTCACACATTTGGGCTCTTTACCATTCTTTTATACCAACATATTCCAGCACTTAACAAACCTTGCACATGATAGAGTAATCACAACGAAATCATCTTTCACAAGTTCAATTAACATAATAATCGACTAAGAGAATCAGAGAATGAAATCTTACACCTCAATACTTCAGAACAATCAATTCACATGTACTCAGCAAGAAACTCATACTAAATGCTCGGACACCAACAAGGTGACTCTACAAAGATTAAAGTTAGCCATACATACCTCGAGTCGAATTTCCCCTTTTTAATTTCTATCACAAATCACCGGACCGTCTAGCACCGTCAATCTATTCCACAATGTGCCATATTCCACTTAGAATTAGGAAGCTTGAATTAAATTGGGCATTTTATCAAACACTATGTGACCCCCTTTAGATTACTAACCTCTTTTTGAGATTAATTACCCAAACTTGTTTTCCTTTACTAGATTACGAAATTTAATTCACATGCATGCAAGGTCTCAACTTTAATTTTCAAGAACCAACCTATGTGTGCTTTATTATTAACCAAAATCTAATAAATTGGGGAAATAGGGTGAAGACTTACCTCTTTGAGTGAAGAAGATGACAATAACTCGAAAATTTTCGGGCTTGGGTGATTTTGGAAAATCAAATTGGATGATGTTGAAACCTTCATTTGTAAAAATGAAGGGAAGGAGTGTTTTATTAAACAGGGGGTCGGGTTTTAATTTCAGAAAATAGGAGCCCCGACACAGGAATGCGATCGCAGTCCTGCTATGCGGTCCGCATTCCTATCACAGAAATGGCGCTCAAATGGGCAAAAAATGGAAAACAATCTGCCCAGGTATGCGACCATTATGCGGTTGAAATTTTACGGGTCTTTAAAAAATTTCTACAGGTTGAATAAGGGTTGAAGTCCAAGTTTTACCCAACTTAAATATCACTCATCCAACCCACTAAAATATGGGCGGATTGGCAAAATGTGGGCTCATTTTGCCAGCACTAGTAGCTATACTTTTAGCAAATTGATCATTCGTAACTATATTTGAATTTTATTGCAAATTCATGAAATAAGAGATTAATTCTTTTGAACTGAAACAAGAGAGCAATCAGCTCTTGTAGCTTAGTTGGTTAGAGAGCTTTCTTAGCTAGCGGAGGTCATGAGTTCGATTCTCAACAAGAAGATTTTATCTTTATGTATTTCTATATTTTGCCTTTGTTGTATTTCGTCTTGTTATAATTCACATTTGAATATAATTGATACAAGTTAGTAATAATTGTTACTAGGCAAACAAGAGTTACTAGGCTCTAAATAATAGTGTTTATAAAAATTTCTCTATTTTTAACATAGTGAGATATCGAAGCGTTGTGCCAAATCAGCACGACTTTATTTACACACATCTAATATGAGTTAGAGTTTGTAACCTATGACTTAATTATTGAAGCTAAATATTCGTATTGGCATTCGAATTAATTCAGAAATATTTACACAAAATCTTCCAAATTAAGATTTTCCCCTATTCTTCAAAGAGAGAACAAGGGAAAAATAAGAATATTATGCAAATCTAATATTATTGTAATGTGTTGAGACTTGGGAGTAACTCCCAATTTATGTGAAAGAGATGATGCTTGAGGGTGAAAACTTAATTTCAGACAAACTACATAGTAGATATTTGATGTCCCAAAGAAAAAAAACTCACGAGATTTTGATAAATTACAAAAGGCGTAAATTTTTCATAGTATTATAGATGTTTCTTTATTTTGCATGTCACTGCCTAGTTGGGAAAATGCAAAATAAAGAAAAGTAGCTAAGATTTAAAAAACAAATTCTTTAATTTGAGGACCAAAGACATAGATAATTGTGTGCTGTCAAAATCAGGTATGTCTAATTTAGTAGGCTCGAGGAGCCGCTTTCAAGGATAAGACTGAAATAGGTTGGGCTCGAGCTCGATGGCGGAGGTCGAAGCTTGAAGATCAAAGTGTATCAAGCCCAACATGAATAACCCCAAGATGATGCCATTATGGGTTTATAACAGAAAGAGCAGGATTCTCGCAATGGCTCAAAGATCAAGGCGTAAATTCCGGAACGGATTTTTACGAATTTGTACTAGGTGGTTAGACAATTGTACAATTAGTTTCATTATTAGAAACAGAAATGTACCATATTTAGGACTCCCATGTTATAAAAAGGGGAGCTCATTCATTTGTAGACATCATCAATCATTGGCAGAGGAATATACATTCTTACTTTCTTGCTCATCACTTATCAGAATTGTCTTTTAACTTTATTGTTATTACTTTGTTGTTGTCATTAGTATACCTCGAGGCCATCATAGCTCGAGGTCACGATTTGCTCGCACACTGGTTTGATTTAGCTTACATCCTTAATTCATATGTTTGTTTCCTTGGTTATTAGTTAGTATAAGACCAAATCACGTATCTTTAACACCACAATAAAAATTTAATTGTTACTTAGATTTTAGGCTAAATAGTTTGGCGCCAACTGTGGGGTCTAAAGATAATAGTGATTGTTTCAGTGCTGATTTTGATTAAACACGTTATTTTCACACTTGTTCTAGTCAAAGATTCTTTGTTTTCAGGTTAAAACATGTTAAACTCACAAAACGCACTCGTACACGGCATTGATGGTCTATGATTTCATGGGGAAACAATAATGTGGTTGCTCCAAGAACCGGTGTACCACCGCTCAACCCTGGGGACGTGTCGAATGCCGAACCAGTCGATGTTAGTTCGCACATTGCTTTGAATGAAAACTTGGGCGCAAACCTCGGAGGAAGTATACGCGGGGAAGTCCGACCTGGTGGTCAAGGAACAAAAGGTGTTGGAGACGGGGGAGTTAGCCTCAAGGTAATCTTTGAGATGCTACAAGCTCAGTAGGTTTCTATCGCTCAGCTACAAAGTCAACATAAAACTCCGATTGTGGTTTAACCATAAATAACTCGATGTACCGAGCCGGTGCCGGAAAGGTCGAACGTTAACGGATCAGGGACCAACCCCAAATCATTAAAATGCTCGAAGAGCTCACCAAAAGAACTGATTCGGGAGAAATCACTCGTCGTACTGAGTCGGTGCCAGAAAGGTCGAACGGTAACGGATCAGGGACCGACCCTACAATCATGAAAATGCTCGAAGATCTCACCAAAAGGATCGAGTCGGTACAAAATAAGATCGAAGATAATGACAGAAAGGTGGAGACATACAACTCTCGAGTCGATCAAATACCAGGGGCACCCCCGATCTTAAAGGGTTTAGATTAAAAAAAAATCATGCAGAAGCCTTTTCCCCAGAGGGCGGCTCCTAAGCCCATTCTAAAAAAGTTCCACATGCTGGATATACCGAAGTACAATAGAACCACCGATCCTAATGAACATATCACTACGTACACATGCGATATAAAGGTAAATGACTTAGTAGACGATGAGATCGAGTCCGTTTTGTTGAAAAAACTTTGGGAAACTTTATCTAAGGGAGAAATGATTTGGTATCACAACTGGCCACCAAATTCCATTGACTCATTTGTGATGTTAGCAGATTCATTTGTAAAAGCACACGCCGGGTCCATAAAGGTCGCAACAAGGAAATCGAATGTCTTCAAGATCAAACAAAGGGATAACGAAATGCTGAGGGAGTTCGCATCCCGATTCCAGATGGAACAGATGAAGTTACCACCGGTCTCCGATGATAGGGGCGTTTAAGCTTTCACCTAGGGGTTAAACGAGCGGAGCTTGATAACATCACGATAGTTGAAAGAAAATATGATTGAGTATCCAACTGAAACTTAGGCAAACGTGCACAATCGATATCAATTAAATATCAGGGTTGACGACGACCAGTTAGGAGCCCCTTCGGGTTCAATTTATCAAAACAGGTTAGCAGTTAAAGCCCTGAGGGATACCAGTATGGAGCCGAGGTCGAACAGGGAACTATATCAGCCATATAATGTAGAGTGGAGGAATAATGACTCAGGGCGTAATTCATCCCGGAATGATCGAAGAATTGATCGAGGCAAAATCCTCGGGGACTCATGAGTAAGAATTGATTTGACAAGCATATCGATCCCGCAGAAGCACCTCTATTATCGGAGTAAAACTTCAGCGTCGATGCCTCGAGTATCATTTCGGCCATTGGAAGGATCAAAGACATTAGGTGGCCTAGACCTATACAAACTGACCATTCTCAAAGGAATCCTAACTTGATGTGCAAATACCATGGCACACGTGGCAATAGGACCGAAAACTGCAGACAGTTGAGAGAGGAAGTAGCTCGATTATTTAATGAAGGAAACCTTTGATAATTCCTCAGTGATAGAGCCAAAAATCACTTCAGGGAAAGATACGCCAATAGAAAGAACAAGAAAGAGGAACCTGAGCATGTTATCCACATGATCGTCGGTGGGGTCGACATCCTACAAGGACCTGTCTTCAAACGCACCAAAGTGTCTATTATAAGGGAGAAACAGATCCAAGATTACATGCCTGAAGGAACCCTTTCATTCAATGACGAGGAGACAGAAGGCCTCTCTCAGCCGCAAACCAACGCCCTGGTAATTTCTATTTTGTTAAATAAAATTCAGGTTAAACGTGTTCTTGTGGATCCAGGTAGCTCGCCAAACATAATCAGGTTGAGGGTCGTAAAACAACTCAGAATGGTAGATCAAACTATACATGCATCTCGAGTCCTAAACGGCTTCAACATGGCTAGTGAAACAGCAAAGGGAGAGATAATCCTACCAGTGAATGTAGTCGGGACCATCCAAGACACAAAATTTCATGTTATTGAAGGTGAAATGAGGTACAATGCACTTCTTGGAAGGCCATGGATCCATAACACGAGGGTGGTACTGTCGACCCTTCACCAGATGATGAAGTTTCCAACAATAGATGGTGTGAAAACCGTTTACGGGGAACAGCACGCAACAAAGGAAATGTTTGCAGTCGACGAGGTGACACCGACGCCAGCACCCTCGACCTCAGTAATACCAAACATCAAAGACAAGCAGATGGCTAAATAGCAATCACCGTCCCCAACCTCGATCGAGTCAGAGGAACAGGTAATCAAAGAAGAAGAAGAGGATTTCCTTACCCCTCAAGCTTTCATTGTTATTGGGGAATCAGATGCAACCAAGTCAACGGTCGAGGAGATAGAACAGGTGATACTGATCGCGCATATACCCGAATGAAAGGTATACCTGGGAATGCGATTTACCCCAGAACTCAGGAAAAAGCTCATTCAATTCCTTATCAATAACATAGATTGCTTTTCTTGGTCCCATTTAGACATGATAGGGATCCCATCAGAGATAACAACACATCGGCTAAGTCTCGACCCCAGGTTTAAAACGGTGAAGAAAAAGAGAAGGCCCCGATCTGAGGTAAAACATGCATTCATAAAGGACGTGGTAACTAATCTTCTCAAAATAGAGTACATTAGGGAAGTAAAATACCTTGAATGGTTAGACAATGTAGTCGTAGTCCCTAAAAAAGGGAACCAACTTAGAATGTGCGTGGATTACAAGGATTTGAACAAGTCATGCCCTGATGACTCTTTTACACTGCCTAACATCAATCGTATTATCGACGCCATGGCCGTCCACAAGATCCTTACCTTTCTCGATGCCTATTCCAGGTACAATCAAATTTCGATGAACCTGGAGGACCATGAAAAGACCTCATGTATCACCAAGTATGGAACACATTTTTACAATGTAATGCCTTTCGGACTAAAAATGCGGGAGCTACTTACCAACGCCTAGTAAATAAGATGTTCGAAGAAAAAATAGGTAAATCAATGGAACTTTACGTTGATGACATGTTAGTTAAGTCCATGCGCGTAGAGGACCATTTGGCTCATTTGTAGGCAACGTTCGAGATTTTAAGAAAATACAACATGAAACTTAACCCCGAGAAATGTGCTATCGGGGTTGGTTCGGGAAAATTCCTTCGCTTCATGGTGTCAAATAGGGGGATCGAGATCAACCCCCACAAAATTAAAGCCATCGAAGACATCACCATTGTGGATAGTGTAAAAGTCGTACAACGGCTAACCTGACGGATATCTACTTTAGGTCGATTCATCTCGAGGTCGTCAGATCGGAGTCATAGGTTCTTCTCCTTACTCAAAAACAAAAATGATTTCGTATGGATCCCGGAATGTCAACAAGCATTGGAGGAATGAAAGTTGTTCGAAGTAGGGGTAAGTGGCGTGCTAGTTCGAGAAGAGAAAGGTATGCAATTTCCTGTATATTATGTAAGTCAAAGCTTAGGAGATGCTGAAACTAGATATCCGCACTTAGAGAAGTTAGCACTTGCATTAATAAGCGCATCTAGAAAATTAAATCCATATTTTTAGTGTCACCCCATATGTGTATTAACCACTTATCCTCTCCAAAATGTTTTGCACAAGCCCGAGTTATCAGGCCGATTGGACAAATGGGCCGTCGAGCTTGGTGGGTATGATATCAAATATCAACCCCGAACGGATATCAAGACTCAAATCTTAGTTGACTTCGTGGCCAATTTTACGCCTAACCTCGTACCCAAAGTGGAGAAGGAAATTCTACTAAAATCGGGTACGTCATCGGGGGTATGTACCCTCTTCACGGACGGAGCCTCGAATGTGAAAGGGTCCAGGCTCAGAATTATTTTAAAACCGCCTACGGGTAGCACTATTAGACAATCTATCAAAACTCCTAGGTTGACTAACAATGAGGCCGAGTACGAGGCCATGATTGCAGGTCTCGAATAAGCTAAAAGCCTGGGGCTGAGGTCATCGAGGCCAAGTGTGACTCTCTATTGGTGGTGAACCAAGTGCACAAAAGCTTCAAGGTTCGGGATGATAGGATGAAAAGGTATTTGGACAAGTTACAGGTGACATTGCGCCACTCCAAGGAGTGGACCCTAGATCACGTGCCTCAAGAACAAAACGGTGAGGCCGATGCACTTGCAAATTTGGGTTCATTGGTCAAAGAAGACGATATTGTCTCGAGAACTGTCATCCAATTAACGAGATCAGTTGTCGAGGAGGGTCACGCCGAGATAAACTCCACAAGCTTGACTTGGGACTGGAGGAATAAATATGTTGAATATTTAAAGCACGGAAAGATCCCTTCGGACCTATAGAGTCAAGAGACTTACGAGCTAAAGAAGCCCGATTCACATTGGATGAAGATGGAAGGTTGTACAGGAGGACTTTTGATGGACCGTTGGTGGTATTCTTAGGACCGGGTGACACCGATTATGTTCTGTGAGAAGTCCACGAAGGTACTTGTGGCAAGCACCCCGGCGCTGACTCTTTTATTCAGAATATTATTAGAACAGGGTACTACTGGGATAGCATGGAAAAAGACACTAAGGAGTTTGTTCGAAAATGCGATAAATGCCAAAGGTTTGCATCAATGATCCATCAGCCCGGAGAACAACTCCATTCAGTCCTCTCCCCGTGGTCATTCATGAAATGGGGGACGGACAACGTCGGCCCTCTACCAACGGCACCAGGTAAAGCTATATTCGTTTTGTTTATGCCTGGCTACTTTTCTAAATGGGTGGAAGCACATGCCTTTGAGAAGGTAAGAGAAAAAGAGGTCATAGACTTTATATGCCATCACATCGTGTGTCGGTTTGGGATACCCGTTGAAATCATATGCGACAACAGGAAGCAATTCATCGGCAGCAAGGTAGCAAAATTACTTAAAGAACACAAAATAAAAAGGATCTTATTGACACCATATCAGAAGAGCAAACGGACAGGATGAATCCACGAACAAGACTATTATCCAAAACGTGAAGAAAAGGTTGAGTGACGATAAAGGGAAATGGAAAGAGGTTTTTCCCGATGTTCTTTGGGCATACCGAACGACATCAAAGTCCAACATGGGGGCAACTTCGTTCTCCTTGGTATATGGATTCGAGGCCTTAATCCCAGTCGAGGTCGGAGAACCTAGCACCAGATTTAAGCATGCTACGGAGGAATCGAATCACGAGGCTATGAACACCAGCCTCGAGCTATTTGATGAAAAACGAGAATCTGCGGTTGTTCGAATGGCCGCATAGAAGCAAAGAATCGAGAGATATTACAAAGAAGGGCCAACCTTCGCCACTTCAGAATCGGGGACTTAGTTCTAAGGAAAGTCACCCTAAATACTCGAGACCCAAATAAAGGGAAACTAGGACCGAATTGGGAAGGTCCATATCAAGTTAATGGTATCATCGGAAAGGTATCTTACAAACTCAACATGATGGAAGGATAACAATTGCCAAAATATTGGAATGTATCACTACTCAAAAGATATTATTGTTGAGGTATGACTTTCTCTTTTTTTTTCCATTTGAATTCGAGACTAACTCATTGCAGATGTTCGATCGAAGACGTCAAGGGCACCCTTCTACACGAAGACCTTAGGTTTTAAAGCACGCGTTACACTCTCTTTTCCTTAGATCGGGTTTTATTCCAAATAGGTTTTTCCAGCGAGGTTTTTAACGAGGCAACAAATATGTTCTACCTAAGGGGAATTCAACAGTATCCAAGGCTTCTTTTGAATCAACCTCGAATACTAGGGAGCATCACATCGGAGGCTATATTTTTGAGAAAAATACTTCACGCCAAAGAGGGCCTCGAAAGGAAAACTTTGTAATGTGCCAAACGGTCAGACGAACCGTGTCCATATAGAATAGCCGAGCCCCAGTGGCAAAACATGTACGCATGTATGAACTATCCAAAGAATCACTCTTTCTATATTGAATACTTTGTGTCTTGAGGAAATTTGCTACTATACGAGCTCCATACTTGTGATTCTCTGTGAGAAACGGCTCAAGAGCCAAAACACAAATACACCTTGAATACTCGGGAACTGTCATCGACAGTCAGCACATTCGATTTCTCTAAACTCAAATTCGTAAGACCTCAAAGAGACATATCCTGACGTAAAGGCAACGTCCATCGCACTCGGGGACTAACATTTTGAGCAAGTTTGAAATGTTATCAGGAAACAAGCCCAAGAGGAACACCTGAAGGGTACGGCTATACTAAAGGCTACGGCTCAAATAACGCGGCTCGGAGACGTCCAAATTTCGTAATAAAAACAGGTCTTCAAATACTTTGAAAAAATGGTTAAATAAAGGCTACCCTCGGCAAAATAATCAAAGGGCTTCAATAAAATCAGCCATCAAGAAACCTCAAGAGGAATCGAATTAGTTACATATAAACTTATGCTAAGGCACTAAAAACAAAGGGGTTCTGATCGACACTAAACCCTCGAAAAACTCAATGGGTAAAAAATGCATGCCAAGGCATAAACATAAAGAAATTTTTGCAAAGTCTTTTAAGCCGAAAAGGGGAAATAATAGCCATCTCTTAGAGGCCATAACAGCCCGACATAAAAAGAGCTTAAGGGCCACTACACTTAGGGTTCGAGATCATGTTCTCACCCAATCCGGACCCAAGGGTTCGATTATCCCGAGCCAAAATAAATATTTTGATTATGGTTCAGAGAACCGCCATCATCCAACACGAAGGGTCTATACCCCGAAGGTTCGAACCTTATTCAAACTCGACCACGACAAAGAAACCGTTTGAGATAGAATCTCGAATATACCATTCAAAGAATGAAATTATTGCGAGAATTTTAAGGCAATATATATTGAGAAGGCGTTCAAGGAAGTTTCTTCTTTTATATAATTAAGAAAGAGATATTTACAAGGATTCGACAAAAGGGAAAATACAAAAGAAGAAAGAAAATTCCTATCTATGCCCCGGGGCTGGTCTCTCCTTCGGGAGCAGCTTCTCCTTCGGGAGAAGCTTCTCCTTCGGGAGAAGTTTCTCCTTCGGGCCACTCCTCGTTATTGGACCCACCTTGGTTTCCTTCACCATCATCGTCATCATTGGAGGAGATAAGAAATATGGCATCGGCTTCTATCGCCTTCGCTTGAGCTATCTCCTCAGTGAGGTCGAAACCTCTAGCGTGAATTTTTTCAAGGGTCTCCCTCCGAGATTGGCACCTGGACAAGTCATTACTCTGCTTTTCCCGGTATAAAGTGTCCCTCATCTCTGTTTGAGTATCCTCGGTGTCCCTTGAATACACAACAACGATTTTATCAACAGTGACCTTCGTCTTCTTGGCCTCAGCCTGGCAAGCTCGACCTCGAGCTCGGCGATCCTTTCGGCCTGGGGTGAAACACTCTCTTTGGCATCCCTGAGCTGGGTCTCAACTGATGCCAATTTGGCTAACTCAACTTCTTTCTCTGCAGCAAGGCGATCCATCTTTTCCTTCCATCGATTGCACTCTGCATTAACCTAATCGACCTCACCTCGAAGTTTCCCCATCATCTCCAATTTTTGATGAAGCTGAGACATTGAAGTGTTATCCTCCATAGTTGGGACGAGAAGACCATACTCTTTCAAAATAACAGTTACATGCGTGTCTAGCTCGGCCTCATACTCGCGATCCTTGGCCAAGTCTGCCCGAAGGGCTTTGAGCTCCTCCTCCTTTTGACTGAAAAGGAGCTTCAGGGCCTTCTCTTCACCCAAGAACTTCTCAAGCTCGGCCTCACATTGGCTTGGGTCAGCCTTAAACTTAGTAAAGGCGTACGCAGAAAACGAGTTATCATCCAAGTAAGGCGAGGAAAAGGAAATTGCAACGTTAAGAATTAATGCTTACCTTAGAGAAAAGAAGTTGGTCCTCTTCGAATATGGTGGAAGCTTCGTTAAGATCGGCATCATCGAGCCCGGTAAAGCAACCCCGGAAAGGATAATCCTCACCAGGGACTCTGCTTAAGTCAGGTGTTCTAAGGGACCGGGCTTCCCTTATGGAGTCATCTGAAATAAGCCGGTAATGATGGAGAGTGACCTATTGTCATGGCCCCGGGCAGATCGCCCGAGGCGCTCTGTTCGGTCACGGGGACTTCGGAATCTTCCCTCTTTGGTGTGCTTGTTGAAGGCCGAGACACAACCACGATCTCAAGCGATTCGAGAGCTTTGCCCATATCTTTCTTCAGAGTTTCCTCGCCACAAGGCAGGATCTCTAGCTTAGAGGGTTTGGCGGTCTCGACTGGCTTTTTGGTTCGGGACACCAGTGCCAAATCCTATCCCTCATCTTCTTCATCATCTAGGAGCTAGTGGACCGAGTCTATGTCTACAGGAATAACATTCCTCCTACGTCTCCGAGCATGGACCATTTTATTTTGGGGATCTTCGGGCTTCGAAGCCCTTTTTCTCTTATTATCCTTCTTCGATTTTGGAATTGGGGAATTGATCCCTTCGCCAGGAGGGGCCGACCTTATTTCAGAGAAGTCCCCAATGCCTGCATAAATAAAAACTATGTATGAGAAAAGAAATATCTCCGATAAAAAAGAAAACATCAGGAATTTACCGTGATGTTTGGCTTCCCATTTTCCCCTCGCCAAGTCACGCCAATGGCGTTCATTATACGAGGAGGTCGCAGCTAGTTTTCGGACCCAATCTTCAAGATCGGTGACCGCATGGGGCATCGAAGCGACCGCTGCAAGTAAAGATAAGGGCGTCATACAATGCATAGTCAAAGTACAAAAAATTACTAGGGAAACAACTCGACCGTGTGTCGAAGTTCCACTTTTCTGGGAATGACATTTTCTCCTCAAGGATGATGTCGCTGGTCCTCACTCGATTGAACCGGCTTATCCAACCCCGATCATTATGTCATCATTGCTGGCAAAGAAGGACTTGGTTCACAAGCGTTGGAGCTTAATCAGCCCCCGAAAAAGCTGAGGCCAGTACAAGAAGATAAGATGATTGAGAGTGAACACGAGCCCCTTGGCCTTGCTGGAAAAGTAGTGAAACATGATCACTATCCGCCAAAGAGAAGGGTGGATCTAACTGAGGGTGACTTTGTATCTTCTACAAAAGTCGATCACGGTTGGGTCGAGGGGACCCAGTGTGAAAGGGTAAGTGTAAAACTTAGGAACCCTTCCACGTGAGTGGTAATGCTCTCGTCACGAGTGGGGATCTCTACCACGACCCCCATCCCCCCAACAACAATCCTTTTCCAAAGCATCAAGGTGTTTATCCGTTATCGAACAAATATACCTAGATGCATGTTCACATCGACCAGGAACCACGGGAGGATTCTCAATGTTGAAATCTTTCTTTAAGGTTCAGGCGCCGGGAACGATCTCGTGAAGGGTCGGCGTCTTGTTGTCGGCCGGACAAAAAGTGGAGGAGGAAGTTTTCTCTTTTTGGGGAATGATTTTTTAAGTTTTTACCATTACTTCAAGTCAAAAGAAGCGGAAAGATATGGGGTTTGGTGATTTTTGGCACTAAAGAGGCGTAGAAGAAAGTAACGACGGAGAGAGAGGTGAAGAGAAGAAAAGATCATAAATATTGCGAAGAGGAAGTCAAAAAGAGGAACCCTGTATTTATAGGTAAGCGATGATGTTTCGGCGGCGTCAGTGTCCGACCACTACCGGCGCCATTTAATATTTTGGGGAAGCGAACTGATGGGATATTTTAATCACCTCAAACGCTTACATCACGGGGATAACGTCATCATCAGGGACTCCAGAAACCCGAGACTCAAATCGTTTCTTGTGATTTTATTCTAAGAAATGCGAGAACTATCTGTGTGCGGTCCATATCAGGTACGCCCAATTTAGTAGGCTTGAGGAGCCGATTTCAAGGATAAGACCAAAATAGGATGGGCTCGAGCCCGATGGCAGAGGTCGAAGTTTGAAGGTCCAAGTGTATCAAGGCCAGTATGACTAACCCCGAGATGATACCATTATGGGTTTATAATAGAAAGAGCAAGATTCTCGCAATGGCCCAAAGATAAAGGCGTAAATTCCGTAACGGA
Source organism: Nicotiana undulata (assembly GCA_005239495.1). Classification (NCBI taxonomy): domain Eukaryota; kingdom Viridiplantae; phylum Streptophyta; class Magnoliopsida; order Solanales; family Solanaceae; genus Nicotiana; species Nicotiana undulata. Next base: position 15,129 of record ML255715.1, read on the forward strand.
TTTGTACGAATTCGTACTAGGTGGTTAGATAGCTGTATAATTAGATTCCTTACTAGAAACGGAAATGTACCTTATTTAGAACTCCTTTATTATATAAAAGGGAGCTCATTCATTTTGTAGAAAGCATCAATCATTGGCAGAGGAATATACATTCTTACTTTCCTGCTCATCACTCATCAGAATTGTCTTTTAACTTTGTTGTTCTTACTTTACTATTCTCATTAGTATACCTCGAGGCCATTATAGCTCGAGGTCACGACTTGCTCGCACACTGGTTTTATTTAGCATACTTCCTTAATTTATATGTTTGTTTTCTTGGTTATCAGTTAGTTTTGGACCACATCACGTATCTTTAAGACCACAATACAAATTTAATTTTTACTCAGATTCTAGGGTATACAATGATTTTTTACAGAAATTGATCAATCTATAAATAGACATTATTTTATGTGACTAAAAATCACAGTACTATATTCACCTTATTTCAATAGTGGAAGATGCTTTTAGTATATTGGAATTTTGTGGGAGAAAGTCGACAACCTGAGGTATAAACCTTGAAAGGTTATCACTTTCATACAATTAGATATTTGAGAGAAATAACATTCTTTCTAAGAAGGAAGAAGAAAAATGGATTAGTATAATAGGTAAATTTCACTTTTAGGATTGTGTATGGGTAAAACCGAGTCGAATGAGCACCCCAATTTTTCGGTGAGGCAAACGGAGAGAGAAATTGACATTAAGGATTCAGAATTAGAGCTAGCAGCCTCTCGTATCAGGGCCCGAGAAAAACACCTGGCCTCGGGCCATCAAAACCAAGTTCCCTCGGGTCCGGTTCGTGTCCCAAGGCGTGAACACCTGCCCTCGTTGCCTCTCATATCAAGGAACGATTAACAAATGGCTATGCCATCCGTGCCCAACCAGATATCATGGCGTGAATCTCTGCCCGTATTGGCAGAAAATTAGAGACTTGCGAAAAGAAAGACTTTTCCATTCTTAGAATTGTACATAGGGTAAAATTCCCATACTATACAAAGGAGAAGCTAATTATTCATTAGACACTCTTTAACACAAATACCAAGGTAATATACTTCTGTTCTCTCTTTTTCTAAAGGTTATTGAAAGTTCTTATTTTCGTTCATAAGTTTCGCATAAGTGCTAGCATGGAATCAGAGGCAGGTTTCTTGTTCAGCCTTTAACCGAGCTCGAACTCACTATAATCATTGGTTTGCATATTTACTATATCTTTTATCTGCTTATCTAACGTCATTAATAACTTGTATTTAACTAGTCCAAAAATTCTTAAAATCGTGTATAAATTCATTTGTTATCCATTATTAAGGGTAAACAGTTTGTCGCTGACCGTGGGGCTAAGGAAAATAGTGGTAATTTGGTACCAATTTCTATAACGCACTATGTTTTACGCTTGTTCTTTGAGATTTTAATTTCAGGTCAATTTATGAATGTCAAACTGCAATCTGCTCACACAAACGTTGATGCTAAGTTTGTCCACCATGGCTAAAACAACAATATAGTACCCATCAAAGAGGTTCCCCCTATTGACCTCAACGGAGTCCCGGTTGCGGACCCATATGACGACAACTCGCATGTGGCCATTGATGCAAACCTATGGACCGACCCCAAGAAAAGCGTTCGTGGAGGAGCCCGATAAATAGCCTGGGGTACACACGACGGTGAAGGCGACGAGATCAATCTGCGAGTGATCTTCGAAATGTTACAAGCACAACTTGTGGCGACAGCCTAGTTGCAGAACCAAAGTCGCACCCCCATCAATGTTGAGCCCGAACCATCCTGAGAAAACACCCCAAGGAATGAACAAACCACGAAAAGGCCGGGCGAAGTTGAACCCGGGACCAACCCCGTAATAATAAAGATGCTTGAGGAACTGACAAAGCGGGTGGAATCAGGGGAGAAGAAGATTGAAGCCATTGAAAAAAAATGGAGACCTATAACTCCAGAGTTGATCAAATTCCAGGAGCACCCCCGACATTGAAAGGCATGGATTCAAAGAAATTTGTCCAAAAGACTTTCTCCCCGAGTGCAGCGCCGAAGCCAATCCCGAAAAGTTTTGTATGCCCGAAATCCTGAATTATAATGGAACCACGGATCCAAACGAGCATGTGACCTCCTACACATGTGCTATCAAGGGAATTGACTTGGAAGATGATTAAATCGAGCCAGTTTTGCTAAAATAGTTCGGAGAAACCATGACAAAAGAATCAATGATATGGTATCACAAATTACCCCATAATTCTATTAATTTGTTTTCTATACTTGCAGATGCCTTTGTAAAAGCGCACGTCAGGGCCATCAAGGACGAGACAGATAAATCGTTCCTTTTCAAAGTAAAACAAAGAGCTAACAAAATGCTTAGGGAATTCGTGTCAACGTTTCAAATGGATTGAATAGACCTGCCTCCGGTTGCGGACGATTGGGTCGTTCAGGTGTTCACTGAAGGACTCAATTCCCAAAGCTCCCTAGCTTTACATCAGCTAAAATAGAATTTGATAAAGTACCCGGCGGTAACCTAGGCTGACGTCCATAACAGGTACAAATCAAAAATCAAAGATGAGGATGATCAGCCCGAGGCCCCCTATGGGTCCGTTTATCCCTTCGTACCTAATGACAGGTCTAAAAGAATCATCGATCATGAGCCAAGACTGAACAGAGATTGGTATCAACCGTATATCGGAGATCGAAGGGGTAACAGATTCGGGGGTTACCCTACTAGGAATGAAAAAAGGAGCAATGAGGCCACAATACCTAGGGTCTCATGAGTAAAAACGATTTCGATAGGCCACTCGGGGCAAACGAGTCACCTAGATTATCGGAATATAACTTTAATGTCGATGTTGCAATCATCGTATCTGCCATTGGGCACATCAAAGATACCAAGATGCCTCGGCCATTACAGTCTGGCCCTACCCAAAGAGACCCTAACTTGATGTGTAAGTATCATAGCACTCACGGCCACAAGACCGAGGACTACCGATAACTAAGAGAAGAAGTGGCTCGTTTATTCAATAACGGGCACCTTCGGGAAATCACTTCAAGAATAGGGACTGCAACAAATAGGTCGAGCAAGAGGAACCTCAGCACATCATTAACATGATCATCGGTGGCATCGACGCCCCCAGGGGCCAATGCTAAATCACATAAGGTGTCTGTCGCAAGGGAAAAACAAACCCGAGGTTATATGCCGGAGTGGACCGTCTATTTCAATAATGAGGACGTTGAAGGAATCGTGCAACCGCATAATGATTCACTGGTAATATATGTACTCATAAATAAAGCTGGCGTTAAGCGTGTGTTAATTGATCCAGGTAGCTCGGCTAGTATCATCTGATTGAGGGTCATAGAGCAACTGGGTATACAAGACAAAATAGTTCTTGCAGCCCGGATTTTAAATGACTTCAACATGGCATGTGAAACTACTAAATGAGAGATAACCCTGTCGGTGAACACCGCTGGGACCATTTAGGAAACAAAATTCTATGTAATTGAAGGGGATATGAGACATAATGCTCTATTTGAAAGGCCAGGTATTCATAACATGAGGGCAATACCCTCGACACTACACCTAGAATTGAAGTTCCCCACACCAGGAGGGATCAAGACTTTTTACGAAGAACACCTGACCGCAAAAGAAATGTTCGCGGTCGATGAGGTGATCTCGATGTCCGCACTCTCAACATCAAAGAACTCGGAGCCGGTTAGGAAGGAAGAAACTAAACAACAATCACCGACACCGACCCCGGACGAACCGGAGAAGCAAGAAGCAAGCGAGGATGATGATTACGGAGTTCCTAGGTCATTCGTCACCCCTGACGATTCCGACGCCACCAAATCAATGGTCGAGGAGCTGGAGCAAGTTATATTGATAGAACACTTGCCAGATCGGAAGGTATACCTGAGCACGGGGTTAACTCCCGAGCTTAGGAAAGAAATCATTAAATTCTTTATAGCTAACATAGATTGTTTTGCTTGGTCCCATCTTGATATGACTAGGATCCCGCTAGAAATAACCACTCATAAGCTAATATTGGATTCAAAGTTCCACCCAGTTAAACAGAAGAGTAGGCCTCAGTCCGAAATCAAGAATGCATTCATTAAAGATGAGGTATCCAAACTCCTTAAAAAAAGGTTCCATTCGGGAAGTTAAGTACCCCAATTGGTTGGCTAACATAGTGATAGTGCCTAAAAAGGGAAATAAATTAAGAATGTGCATAGATTACAAAGATTTGAACACGGAGTGCCCTAAGGACTCTTTTCCTTTGCCTAACATCGATCGCATTATCAATGCAACAATCAGGCACGAGAAACTTTTTTTTCTCGATAATTATTCCAGGTACAACCGAATCCGGATAAACCCAGGCGATCAAGAAAAAACTTCCTTTATCAATAAATTCGGCACCTATTGTTATAACGTAATTCCATTCGGACTAAAAAACTGCTGAGGCCACTTAGCAACGCCTAGTAAACTGGATGTTCGAAGAAAAAATAGGAAAATTAATGAAAGTTTATATTGACGACATATTAGTTAAGTCCTTGCGAGTAGAGGACCATTTGAAACATTTGTAGGAAACCTTCGACATGCTGAAGAAATAAAATATAAAGCTGAACCCGGAGAAATGCGCATTCAAGTTCGGATCTGGAAAGTTCCTTGGGTTCATGGTGTCCAACCGATGGATTGAGATCAATCGCGATAAAATTAAAGTTATAGAAGACATCATTGTGGTGGAAAGTGTCAAGGTCGTTAAGAGGCTAACGGAGCACATAGCCGCCCTGGGACGCTTCATATCAAGGGTTTCAGATAAGAGCCACCGGTTCTTCTCATTATTGAAGAAGAAGAATAAGAATTACTTTTTTTGGACCACAGAATTCCAACAAGCCTTGGAAGAACTTTAATGGTACCTTGCGAGTCCACCCTTGCTCCATAATTCGAAGGCGGACGAGTAGATGTACCTGTACTTAGCGGTATGCGAGGTAGTGGTAAGTGGGGTCTTAGTCCGGGAAGCGGAAGGCATGAAATTTCCTATCTATTATGTTAGTAGAAATTTAAGCGAAGCCGAAACCAGGTATCCCCATCGAGAAAAATTGGCGCTCTCTTTGCTAAGCGCCTCTAGAAAGTTAAAGCAATATTTTCAATGCCACCACATATGTGTCGTACTTCTTACCCGGTAAGGAACATAATGCATAAACCCGAGCTCTCGTGAAGGTTGGCCAAATGGGCCGTAGAAATTAGCGGGTGTGATATCGAATATCGACCCCGAACTCCCATCAAATCACAAATTTTGGCATACTTTGTGGCCGACTTTATGGCAGCATTAATACCCGAAGACGAAAAGGAATTTTTGTTAACCTCAGGGACTTCCTTGGGAATCTGGATCCTCTTTACAGACGGTGCCTCAAACGCAAAAGGGATTCGGACTCGTCATGGTGAAGCTGCCTACGGGTAATGTAGTTAGGTAATCTATTAGAAATGTAAAATTGACTAACAATGAGGCCAAGTATGAGGCTGTGATTGCAGGTCTCGAATTGGTTTAAAGCCTGGGGGCCTAGGATGTCAAAGCTAAGTGCGACTCCCTCCTTGTAGTAAATCAAGTCAATGGGACGTTCAAAGTAAAAGAGGAATGAATGCGAAGGTATTTAGACAAATTGCAGGTAAAACTGCATCAATTCAAGGAATGGACCCTACAACACGTACCCCAAGATCAAAATAGCGAGGTTGATGCTCTAGCTAACTTTCGGTCATCGGTTAATGAAGATGAATTCAGCTCAGGTACAGTCGTACAGCTCATGAAATTGGTAATGGAAGAAGGCGATGCCGAAATAAACTCAAAAAGTTTAACTTGGGATTAAACAAACAAGCATGTAGTCTACTTGAAAACTGAGAAGTTGCCCTCGGATCCTAAAAAATTGATAGCTCTACGCACGAAGGCGGCCAGGTTCAGCCTATCCGAAGGTACTCTATTAATAAGAACGTTTGATGGCCTGCTCACCACATGCTTGGGGTCGGGAGATGCCGAATATGTTTTGAAATAAGTTCACGAAGGGACCTATGAAAACCATTCGGGGGGTGGAATCCTTGGATCGTAATATAATTAGAGCCGACTATTACTGAATCGATACGGAGAAGGATGCAAAGGACTTAGTATGAATATTCGACGGCTTGTCAGAGACATGCACCGATGATCCATCAACCCGGAGAGCTACTACATTTAGTCTTGTCACCTTGGTCGTTCATGAAGTGGGCAATGGAAATTGTTGGTCCCTTGTCGTGGGAAATCGATAAGGCTCAATTCATATTGTTTATGATTGATTATTGTTCTAAGTGGGTCGAAGCTTAAGAGTTTGAGAAGGTCGAGGAAAAGGAAGTCGTTAACTTCATTTAGGACCACATAGTATGCCAGTTTAGAATACCGGCCGAGACAGTGTGTGATAACGGGAAGCAGTTCATCGTCAACAAGGTAAACAAATTTTTTAAAGACCATAAGATAAAAAATATCTTGTCAACCCCCTATGAACCTAGTGGGAACGGGCATGCAAAATTATCAAAGAAGACCATACTTCAAAACCTAAGAAAAGGTTGACTGATGCCAAATGGAAATGGAAAGAAATTTTGCCCGAATTCTCATGGGTATACTGTACAACCTCTAAAATAATACCAGGGCCACTCCATTTTCATTGTTTCTACGGCACCCGAAGCATTAATACCGATCAGAGTAGGAGAACCAAGCCTCAAGATATGATATGCGACCGATGAATCAAACGGTGAGGTCATGAGCAAGAGCCTGAAACTATTGGATGAGTGGATCGAGGTCGCCCTAGTCCGGTTGGCCGCCTAGAAACACCAAATAGAAAGGTATTACAATCGAAGATCCAACCTCTGATACTTCAATTTTGGAGACTTGGTGTTAAGAAAAGTAACATTGCACACCCGAAACCCGAACAAAGGGAAGTTGGGGGGCCATCACCCTCGGGTCAAGCTTCTTAGCAAGGAGAAAGGAAACTTTGTGCTTGAACAACCTAGGCTTGGTGGTTAGGATTTATTGTAAAGTACAAACTGTCAAGTGAACCGCACCCACGTAGGCAAACATAGCTATAATACTAGCTTTTACATGTTTTCAATCTTGTACTTTACACACAGAAATGAAAGAAATTTTCTACCTTGCTTTTACAAAAAATTTCCTCTTAAAGTATTGAGCCTAAGGGCTATCCCTACCCAGGGACTGTCAAGCCTAAGGGCTACCTTTATCTGAGCCCAAGAGCTACGCCCACTCGGGAAATGTCATTCGAAATACGTTCGGGCAACTCGGGTAATCAAAACATGGACGTGTAAAACCTATTAGGTAGTGCCTAAACCTAAAAGGCTACGGTTGTCCTAAAAAATGACTCGAAGATGTCCGAAGCCCGTACTAAAAATGTAAGGCATGCAATAAAAATTCAGAAGCTGCCAAAAGGTTACCCTCAAGGAAATCATCGTCTAATAAAACTTAAGCATCTTGGGAATACTTTCAGTCACTCTGAGTTTTCAAAAGTTTTGAGCGAAAATTGCATTGAGGTCAAGTTCTGATCTCCAAAAAATAAATGACTTATTTCTACGGTTGATTCGATGCTAAGGCATTATAAATATTTGTAGTTATAAAACTATGTTATAATAGTAGAGACTTGAAATTGTCAAAAGGGGAAATTTTATGTATTCCAGAATATCTTTACAAAGGCCCGACAAAAATGACCTCGAAATGAACAAAAAATATGAACACAATACAAAAACTAAAAAATCCTAAGGCATTCATGCATGGTGTTCGCTAGAGCCTGATTCGTCACCAGAACCATCGAGGTCTTTGGATTCTTCAGATCCCTCAGAACCCTCCGCACCTTCGGGCTCGGATAGCTTCTTGACCTTGGCCTCAAGTCTTTTTGCCTCTTTGATCTTGACCAACAGGTCGAAGCCTCGGGCATGGATCTCTTCGAGGACCTCCCTTCGAGACTGCCGCCTCACATATTTGGCATTGGCCTTCATGTGGGCCTCGAGTGCTTCAACATCGGCCTTGTACTGGGCCTTTATCTTGTCAACATCGGTTGAGGTTGTATCCAGCTTGGACTTTGTTGCTTCGATCTCTTTACCAAGGGTGTACCGTTCAGCGGCGGCCGAGCTCTTTTATGGTCGGAGATCCTCATTTAGCTAAACTTATCAATCAGCATTCTCCTTCGCCATCCGAAGTTGAACGTTTACCGAAGACAACTTCGACTAGGCAGTTTCATTCTCCGAGGCCAGCAGATCCATCTTGCATTTCCACCCATCTTCTAGACCTGCGAGGTATTGTCGTTAGCCACTATGACCGATTCTTTGTTTCTATCTTCAGAGACCTTTACATTTTCAACAAAGTAGGCATGCTCCCACCTTAGGACTAATGTTTCTTTCTGAGCCCCTTCCAACTCAACCTTAAGGTTCTTAATGACCCCTTCTTGTTGCTCGCTGAGGAGCTTGTAGATATCCCTTTTCTAGACAAGCTCCTTGACCTCAAGCTCCAGTTGATTGACCTCGACCTGGTACCAAAGAAAGCTATCGTGATAAAGTACTGAGGCCTGCTAAACCTCATTGAAAAGTCACAACACATTCACCTCATTCATTTTTGCATGGTCCTCCTCGGTCACAATGAATCGGAGGTAGTTAGTTATCCCGACATGAGCAGACAGGAAACGGGTATCATCCGGGAGAGTCAGAATAACTGATCTCTTGCAACTGGGGTACACACTCGGAGCAGGGAACTTTTTGATTAATTTTTAGCTCAACCTCGGTCCGCCGGCTTCCAAGGATGCGTCCTTATTTGAAACTTCTATGTAAGTCAGCCTGGAGAAATCTTCCAAAGTAGATGAGTCGACATCGTTAAAAAACTAACGAAGAGGATCGTTCGCGCCATAGCGACCTCTCACATATGAGGGAGGCCAGCCTCATGAGTTACCCCTCGGATGCTTCTCCCCCCCCCCCCCCCGAGGGTC